>OMNM01000057.1:0-31137 GCA_900302745.1 Parablennius parvicornis
TTCACAACGTAACACAAACATCTGAATGAATTATATACCTCCATGCTGAATATGCTTTCCATCACCTTGTCCACGCTGTTTGTAGTAGGATGCAAGGATGTCAACAAGCCTCATCATCTCCTCCTGCAAAGAGTTGACTTTTGGATCTGAGTGTTTAAACGGTTTACTCTCCTCTTCTGCCTCACTCGCGGCACACAAAATCCCCCACTGTTGGTCCAGGAGACTCTTGATCTTCTGTATATGATGGACCGCCACCTTTGTCTCTGTATCCTCCATTGCAGTACCAACAGGTTCCACTGACGGGATTAGATTAGAGGAACTAACTGTACAGTCTTGTTGTCCTTGACCATTTTTGTTTACAGTCCTTGTACAGGTGAGGGACACTTTATTATAATCTGGCTCAATGGATCTCACCACTGTCTCTTCTCCATCCTGGTCCACCACCACTCTCTCTGCATGAACCCTTACAGCAGGATTCTTGATGAGGTGCTCTATCTTGTCATTTTTTCTTCTGCTCTCCTCCTGCTGCTCCCTCAGCAGTCCAGTCACCCTGCGAAGCTCCAGGCCGGCCTCATGGAGCTTCTGTTCCAGCACAGCTACTTTGGTCTGCAGGGATGTCACTGTCAGCAGCTCATCCAGATCTGTGCTACTCCTCCACTCGTGTGTAGGATTAGAGTCATCAGCGCTGTAGTGGTGATTTCTAGGAAACATTATGTGACCTTCATGGCGGGGCCTTTTAACGTCCACTTTGCTGTAGTGAGGGGATTTACAAGGGGCTGTTGTTCCATTCAGGCCCAGGAGGAGCCTTTCTCTTTCCTCCTGGAGGAAGCAAACCTGTGCTCTGAGCTCTGGAATAACCCTCACCTCCATCTCCAAATCTCTGACACGTTCCAGGGCCTCGGTCAGGCGCCTCAGCAACCCAGAGCAGTCCTGAGGGTAAGAGTTGTCTGTTGTGAGGAAGACATCTTCACACGAGGTGTTTCTCCCACTGAGGCAATCCCGTGAACTCCGAAGGCTGCCAGGCTCATCTGTGGACTCTGACCCCTGTCTTAATAATACAGTGAGGGGCAGACTAGAGGCACGAAGGAGATGAGGTCTGATGTGCTCCCCTAAAGGTTGCTCATCAAACTCTTTGATTCTGGCCTCCATTTCTACCAAGGATATGAGTCCTGTTGGAGAGAGTGGTGGCCTGTGATCATATGCCCAGGAACCATGATGATGGGCATCTGACACTCGAGACCTGGGGCCAAGAGCTCCAGTAGATCCCCAGGCATTTGGGCGATAGCTGCTCCCTGAAGGGTTGATGTGCCTGGGTAGAGTGCTTGCCCGCGGTCCTTTGCTGCGGCGCTGAATGGGAACCCTTTTGATGGTGTTCCCTTTCTCGATGTCATCTACATATTTCAAGAAGTCCAGATCAAGTTGGAAACCATACGGAGTTTCTACTGAATACGGTGGTTTCCCTTTAATTCCATTCTCTGCTTGTTTATGGTGAGAAATATTTCCTGTAAACATAAAAAATAAGTTATAATGAGAAGCCTGAGGTCAGTTTCTCAATGTTTATCTGATTCTTACTGACTGATGTCTGTCAAATATCTTTGTACCATTTTGTCTTTCCATCATTGGTTGTCTTCAGTTCTCCAAACAATTTGTTGTCACATTATTTGGTAGGACTTTTGGTATCTGGCCAAGCAAACAAAATAGATGGAAAAACAAGATAGTGCATTAGTACAACTGTCAAAAAGGAACATATCCTTGAATTCTGATAGCACAAACAAATACGTTTTGGAAACTAACATTTGTTTTAGTTTCAATTGTGGTACTTTTAGTGGTAGATATAGTTTTAAATTCATGATCAGTTAAAGCTGGGTTTTTTTTTTCCAACTTACTTTTTATTCATTCACCCACATGTTTTACAAAGAATAAAACACTTCCAATTACACTCCAGTGCGTTCTCCCTCAAACGGATTGCATCCTTTCCCTTCATATTTCTCACACTCTTATTGCCTCATTTCTTCCATGCACCAAGACAGCTATTATTCAACAGTGGCAGCCCTGATGTTCGCTTGATTACAGCCTTGCCATCCGGCATGAGGGCTTAAAATATCCTGAGACTGTTTAGCCCAGTAGCTATGGCCAGTGGTGCAAAATATACTCTTACAGACTTAGAAACAGACAACCATTGTTCTGACTCACTACTTCCCTCTTTCTTCACTCCCAGCTCTTTGTGAGCCTCCTACATGGCCTGCAGTCTTCTAACAGATCCCCAGTCTACTTTACCTGAACTCATACATTTTCTTTGCTCCCTAATTTCTTTACTACAAATATTTTACTGTCCATTAATTTAAGATTTTCACATTCTCATTATTTTTATGGTCTCTATAATGGAGAATCCTCCCTATTCAGTCATTACTTTTTCCTGCCTCTGTCATATAAGTCTCTCCATTTAGTTGTCACCTCTTTTCCCCTTCCTCTGTGCTGACCACCAGTCTCTGTAGCAGCATGCTATCTTCAGACACCAAGCCACAGCCCCAAACAATGTCAGCTATGTGGTAAACAGAAAAATAACACCAAATTGACTTCCACACACACGCACACGCACATGCACACACTGTAGCATGCCAGTGGGCACCAGAGAGCTTTAGGGGCAGGCAGAGCAAAAGAGAGAATCAGGGTGTCAGGGGGATCCCTTTTACACAGTGTTTTGATTCATTTTTATTTTTTGACATGGTATTATGATAGAAATAATTACTTTGCAGGTAAAACTGTAGGTTGTTGTTTTGTTTTTTTAAATTAAATTGCACATTTTAAGTACTTTTCCATACTGCCTAGAGCAGCTGTGGCTCTGTTGTGGTTGTCTTTCAATCGGTTGCAGGTTCAATTCCTCATCTCTCCCTGCCTCTATGTCAAAGTGTTGGTGAGCAAGACACTGAACGCCAAACTGCTTCTAATGTTTGGATTGAGCACTTATATAAGTGAAATTCATTTCCCGAATAGTAGAATCACAAAATACACTTAAGTATAATTACAGTACGTTTGTAAAAACTTACCAGGTTTGAAATTATAATTTGGGATTGTTGGATGTGGTGGAAGTGAGGGTTGGGAGAGTAAGATCATAGTGAGAGGACAGAGTGTACTTTATCCGATAATATTATACAACTCATATTTGTTGGCATACTGAGTGTGATAATAGCTACACCGTGGTCTTGACCTCAGAAGGTTGTGTTGGAAACTAAATTACTATGTTAGTTTGAGGAAAGCGTCTTGCTTTTGGTTGTGACCCATCCAGGACAGAGAAACAATCACTTTCACTGCTACAAAAAAATGATTAATCATTAATCAGCCCCAAAATCTTTTCTTTAGGAGGGAACTGGAGTACTTTGGAGAACATGCAAACTCCTCACAGAAAGGACCTAAACCCATGGACTTGTCACTTCAAGACTGCTAACCACCAGACCAGACATTTTTAACAATTCTGTGTGTCAAGCCCCTGGTTTAGCACCAGCTTGCTAAACCCTGACAGCTGATATGAACGTTCTCTGTTTTTCAATGAGAATGATGATTACATTTTCCAGAACTACCTTTTATTATTGTTTTTTTGTTTGTTTATCTTTTTTCTGAACAGAAACGTGAAAGTTATAACATACATGTGCTAAAGGACAACTTACAGTCTACCAAAGTGCCTGCCATTTTTATTGAAGTACCAAAAATAGCACAAGATTTAGACTGTCATAGTTCACGTTCAAATGTTCGTAATCTTGTAAAGAGCAATAAACGCAGCAATTTCTTTCTCCCCATCTGGTGACCATGATTGTCATTACTCTCTACAAGTTACTTCTGTTGCCTTCAGGAGTGTAACACTGAAGCTGATATGTTACTCTATGCATGTTGTTTTGCCACAGTAGGGTTTTATGATGTTGAGAGGAATCTTTCAGCCCTCCATCTGACACGTCTAAGTTTAGCTCATATGTGTGGGTGTAAAGCTAACGCACACATATCTTGTGAGAAGACCTAGATATGTCTCTCGCACAGTGATTAAAGATCATTCAGGTGATTGTGCTCCAGGTAGACAGACAAATCAAATGATAGACAAGAAATACTTCCATTGAGATAGTGAAGCTTTGATATTCAGGGCGGAAAAATACCCGGTGTTGACTTTAAGTGGAAGCTGCATTCACCATTGACTCCGTCAATCAACTCAGCACCGCGGAGCACCTGTTACTGCAGACATCTCAATCAGTCTCTGTTAGCTCAGTCATGCAGCTCAGGAGGCAGACGGCTGGCTTGACAACAGAGGAATGAAAACACATTTCTCATTTTGTTCCTTTGACATTAAAAAAAAAGCAAATGTTCAAGTTCAATTTGAAAAGTGCAAGTAGTGAGAAAAGACACAATTGCCCAAAAATCATTTCAATTTGCATAATGCAAATTATGAAAGTGTAATTTGACTCTGAAAGCAGCAAAACATTGTGTGCAGATTAAAGAAAATTTCACATACACAGGATAAGCAAAGTCAAAACTGTATTCAGATTTTTTAGTAAATTTTTTGTTTTTACATTTTTTTACTTGCTTTCCTCAAACTGCTTGCTATGTGTAACCACTGTGTGACTTGCCCTCTAATTGTCATGCATGAATATAGACGTGCATGTTTACCCCTGACCAGGTTGCCGCAGAGGAAACAATACAGCAGATTTTGGGTTAGACAATTTCCCAGGAGCCGTTCTCTGACTCTCTCTACATTCCCATGGAGTTTTAATTGTGTGTGTGTGTGTTTGGAGCCGTAGGCCCACCCCACAGGAAACCCAAGAAATGAAACGTAAAATATTTGCCTTCACCCCAAAACGGCCCCAGTCAAACAGCAGTGCACATACCAAACTCAGTCCAAAGTCAAGCTTCAGGTTGAACTGGCTGGAATTTTATTTTTCAAGCTACCAGAAATCAAAGTTTACTTTGCATTCAGCTGACGGTCCTGGTTATTTTAGTCAAGGGAAATGTCAGAGTTTGTAGTTATTGCAAGGTATTTTGTGTTATTTAAGCACCTTTTGTCTTTTTGTCCCCTTTATTCTCTGAGGAATTGAACCCTTTCTCTCACAGACCGTCATGGTTCTCCAAGTATCAGTGGAAACCACATAATCACAACATGTCCATCAACAGCATTCTTTACTAAAGCCACAAATCAAATATGCCCCCATCACACAAGGGCGTGAACTCTCTGTAGAGCAATGAGAGAGAAGACAGTCATCATATGTTCAAGTGTTCAATAAATTGCTACTTGGGCTTAGTTAATTCATGATCATTTCAGCAATTTATTTTCCTGATCATCTTTACGCCTGGGCTTTGAGAAAGGTCAGTCTTCCTTTAATTCCTTCAAACTGAATAAAATACTAACTTTTTCAATCACTTTCATGCACAACATTTTGTGGTGTGTTCTATGTAATGTTTTTTCCCACCATCATGTGACTGACCAACGGGCTAATCAACACAGGGAAAATGGTTCAAATAACCATACAGAGCTGCTGCAGATTTGAAAAAATATATAATTTGAGGAAATCTGTCCAGAAATTCTCTTGTGTTTGCATTTGCATCCGATTACGTGGGTGTGAACCTGTGTTTACACTGCCACCCACATTACTGTAATCTGTTATAGACTATTACACACTGCAGATGCTTGATTGTAATGTTTTGTAACACAGTACTTAGACCTGACACACTAGCAGTGAGTTTCAAAAACACATTTATTCCCTTTTCCAAATAAGTATTTGTCTCTACAGTATATATACTGTATTTCTAAATCAATGTCTGTCTATGTTTTCTTCCCAGAAAAATCTTTCCTCTCCTTCACTTTCTGGCTGTACAGTCTGCGGTTTTTCCAGTGCATAACTCTAAACCTCCTCTTCTGTTTGAGGTTGATCTAAGAACTGAAGCCAACCATTTGGACTCAGGCTCCCTTTCCACTCAACTCAACTGTTTCTTACTTTTTGCAGCTCATTATTTTCACTCACTGTCTCCATGAAGAAATCTTAGAAATTCCCATCTTTATTTATCAGTTCTTTTTGTTTGTTTAGTTCTATTTTTTTCTACTCTGGACTTCTTGGCCCAGTAGCTTTGGTCTGATTCTACTCCAACTGCAACAGGGTCAGAGTTGCCATGTGGCATCTAAAACTTCACCGATGGTATGTGGGGCCAAAGCTCTTGGGATCAAACAGCTGCCAGGGGCTTCACGCAAGGAAGAAAGCAACAGTATGTTAACGTGGTGAGGTTAAAATAGAAAGTGGGCTCCCTGGATGTTGACATGGACTTGTGTGTTTGTTTCATTTCAAGAGCATTGTTTCCAACATGTGTAAGTATGAGTCAATATTTCTTCTCATAAAGATAAAGATGCTATGCCAAATAAATGATTAGCATGCAGCCATGGCCCACCGGTCCACTCCTCACAATTTGTTCAATCACTTTAGAGTCAAAAGCTTTATTGACCCTGAATTTAGATCAGGCAGTCCCTGATCAAAGACGTCCAAGGTCAATGTTCAGCATCTCAGCTTTGATTAACTATCCAATCCAACACCCCTCCACTGTCTGCAGAAATACACGATTAATAATACATCAGACTTACCTTGTGACATGTTCAGCAGTTTCCCCCCTCTATATCTCACTGATTTTTAGGGTGTGTTTTGCCAGACAGTCCAGTACAGTCCTCTGTCGGCTTGTTGAGCCTGTCTGTCTCCTCGAGAGTCAGGGAGGTGCTGTCAGGGACAGTGGCATGCCGCGGCTGTTTGGTAAATGCCAATAAACAGCCCCTGCCATAACAGAAGCTGGGATTGCTTGTGTGTAAAAGAGAGAGTAATGCTCAAGGAGGAGCTTGTGAGCATGCCGTCCTACAGGACCTCCTGTCCAAAAGACTGACAAGTAGGAGGCTAGACATACAGAACCATGCCCACTCTTTCAGGCAGCTGCAGCCAATAGGAGCTCAGAGTTACAGCTGCCCAGGGACGACAGCAGCTTGTCTGAGGTCCCAGTGACAACATGTCAAAGTATGGAGCTTCTGGTAAGACACAAGAGAAAGTACTAGAGTCACTTTACTGTGCGCCTCCCATCAACCTCTCAAATAACATCAGTGACCGTGCAGTGACTCACACACATCCGCCCTTCAGAATGTGAAACACTATCCATTGTTATGTGGCCTGCGTCTCGGTGAGGGCCTGGTGCCACCCAAGGGGGTTAATTCTCTCAGTGCATACCTCTCGTTCTTTTTGGATCCTCTTTCGTCGTATTACCAGCATCTTCCTCTGAAGCACAACTTTCATGCCAGGAACTGGCTGCTGCCCACAGTCTGCTTTCATCATTTTACTGCCGGGATTTGGATTTTCACCAGAAGCAGAGTAACAACTCTGGGCAAATCCTCTAAACATTGGATTCTCTTTCAAATTGTTCAAATCAATCAAATTTGTTAGCTTGAACTCATCCAGTAGAATTTTTTTTACCTTTTTTTTCTGGGTGAAAGAAAGTGCATCATTATGATTTGAAGACATGGCTGACCAACTCTGAATAACTGTTTTGTTTTTTGTTTGTTTGTTTTTCTCTCCAGTTGCTTACGTTTTTGGCCACTCTTGAACAAATTATCTTGCTTGTTTTGACCATGTGAAATAACTCTCACAATTCTGAGTAACCTAAGATGAGGCCAAAGGAGAAAGGCTTTCTGCGGGAAGAAGTGATGAAACAGTCAAGAAAGTCAACAGGGAAGACCTGGATCGCTCAGGAGGAACATTTGATGGAAAGCAACAAGCAAAGAAAACAAAACATCCAGGTGCTGAATGAAAAAGACATCCGACCGCTTGACCTTACAATGGAAAAGGTGTAGAAGAAAACCCGGGAACAGTCCCCCAAGAAGTGGGGATGTAAAAAAAAGAAAAAGGAACAACATAAAAATCGAGATTGAGAGGCTAGAGAAGAAAAGTGGGGAAACGCTGTGATTAGCACTTTCACCTTACAGGAAGTTTCCAGCCTGCAGAGTGTCAGACATTTCTGTGTCGTGTGCATGTTCTCCCTGTGCCTTCAGGGGTTTTCTTACACTGTGGTCATCACTTCAGCATCATCTCAATTTAAGTGGTTCAATAAAATACATTCAGGAAATGCAATGAATCAGAATCACATATTTATGTGATGTTTGATGTAAAAAAAAGTTAATTAGATGACGATTCAGTTTTCAATATTATACCCATATCTTAATTTTTGGCTTATTGAGACAGTCACTTTTATTTCAGCAAGAACTATTTGTTATTTCACCCACCTTTTTTATTATGTTTTCACATTTGTTCCTGAGGTAGAAATGTCTGACTTTATTTCCATGTGTGGCGAGAACGGTGATTCACAACATATATAAACCACAGTCTTTCCCCCACAGTAAAAAACGTGAGTCTAGCTTAGAAGGAAAATGAAGAAGTAGATGTTCATGAAAGGTTTATGACAAGAAAAATTGCATGAAGCTTTAACCAACGCCTTTTCCTCAGCCAAAGATGGAAAAGAAATTAGCAAGAATTAGCAAGAAATTCTTCTTTTCCATTACACAAGCAGACAACCAAGTCTGAGAGGGATTTGTGGTTTGACTTGAGAGAAGGAGGGAGGAAAAAGTCTTTATTGGACCAAATGACTGCTGACAGACTGACCACAGACTATTAAAAGAAAAAAAAAACACAAAAAAATTGGGCCATAATGCAAAAATGCTCTCAGAGGCAGTTTCATAGAAAGATTCAGACTTGCGTCATACAGAATTAGAGGAGAACTATGGTGTATAAATTAAGTTTGTAATTTACAATACTGATTGAAAAATGAGCTGTTAATCATTTCATTATACAAACAGATGTTTTTGGACCCACAAAAAAGCAAATGCATGAGGCCCAAGAATCACTGGCTGCAGGATTTTTATTTTTCCTACCATTGACTGTTATTACTCACAGATGCTGCCTCTCGGAGCAAAGTTTTGAAGAGACACGTCCTCCAATTAAGAATGTTCATATCATCTTATTCGAGGTTGACAATCTTCCACTAAAATTCGTGTTGCTATTTCCCAATCCTGTAAATAAATCCAATTGGTCATGATGAATATGAATGTTTTTTTAAGCTTTAGAAAAATAGATGTATTAGAGAGGCCTGTGAAAGCAGTGACATTTTTAAAGAAGCTAAGATACCACTGAACAGATGGAACGGTTTAAAGTGGTTTCGTTCACCTAAAGATCTGGAGTCTTTTCCTTAATTGAAGTCTTTTGTATAACTGTGGCTTGTGGTTGGTGGAGTTGCAGGTTTTGTGTTTGCCAAGTGGAACAACGTAGTCATGCAATTGATTGGCCTCAATTTACTTTACCCTATGAATTGAGGCCAATCAATTGCCCAGAAGGCCACAGACCCTTACCAACATGAATAAGCTTATTTAAATTTTCAGCTGTGTAAAAAGCTGCGAGGCTTTGGTGGTTTGTACAAATCTGTGTGTGGTAGATTAAAAAAAAAAAAAATCATGAAATAATTTGAGTAGCCAGAGGCAGAAAGCAAGAACTGCCATTGTATCAATTGAATCTGGGTATATTTTTGCATTTATTTATGAAGATTACACATATATATATTTTTTTTTACTTATAATTACTTTACAACTCTTTCTTGGGGAACAGATGATTAATTGTTCTACATTGTCTGTGAAATACAGAAATACGATTGCAAGCACATTAGTGAAATATTGTACATGATAAAAACTTCTATGCAAAATACTGTTTAGCTGTCTCATGCTGTATGGTGTTCTGTTTGTTGCCCTTGTTTAATTCTCACACAGCTCATAATATTAGATAATATGTGCAACAAAAACTGGTGACAAATGAAAGCAGACTCTAACATGAAGTGTCCTGGTACATGTTGCACCATCTCATCCTTTCAGTGAGAGCTTCAGTGCCTCTTGGTGTTGATTTTCTGATCTTGTAGCACACCACCAGAGATACATGCCTTGTTTTCTTTAAAAAGATTTACTATCATTGACTGTGTTATGGACAGTGACAATAACACATCAGTGTAACACTTTCCACAGTTGCAAATAAATTCTAGTTGTCTCAATTTAATGCAGATCTGATCTGAATATTTACATAATATCACACTAATCAATTCATTCTTCTGTTTTCTGTTTGTCTTTATTGAACTGGCTCTCAATTGACCTACCTTGGTAAAACAAACAAAAAAAAGGGTTAATGATTAAATAATAATAATAATAATGAGATACCCCTCAACACATTCTGGAAAAGTCCAAGGATCAAGATGAGGACATTCACTTGGAAATTCACTCAGTGATTGGGATGATTGAGAAAGTTGAAAGTTTGGTTTTAGAATTAAACTGTCAATATACTTGGCACTGACCACCCACATTTGAGTGAATGTCAACCTGTGTAAAATAGACTGGATGGCTTGCATAGTATACCTGCATGGGCTGCACAGTTTTGCAGTGTTTACTACTCTCGCTTCATAGCAATCTGAGCAGAGCATCTGTGTGGAGTTTTCATGTTCTCCCATATGTGTATAGGTTTTAACCAGGTCTTCTAAATGCCTCTCACATTCCTAAAACATGAATGTGAGTTTATTTGGTGACCCAAAATTGCCGGTAAGTGTGAATGTGAGTATTTGTAGTTGTCTAGCTCTCTGTGTTTGCAAAGTGATGGACTGATCTGCTAAGATTGGCCCCAGTGCCCCGCGACCCTGAGAAGGATTCGGCAGAAAAAAGTATACAAGGTGGATGAATAGATGTTGGTGGATGTTGTCAGTGGTGGCACTGAAGTTATTTACCCTCCAAGCTGAGGTACTGTACGAGAGGCTTCCTGTTCACAGTAATGGTTAGAAATTTTGGATGTTTTCCCTGAAATCTGCTGCAGCCACTTCCCCAATGAAGCCACTGCCCCTTGTGTCAAACGAACCACTGAGACCAAACGCTTTATCTTTCCTCCTTTTTCTTAGTTTCAGGAACAGTACTCTTCTCAAGGTCTCTCTTGTGTGCATCGCTGCCTATTCACTAGCCTCTCTCTCTCTCTCTCTCTCTCTCTCTCTCTCTCTCTCTATCTATCGGCTGCTAGGTTGTTTCATAACTGTACACACAACCATTCCTGTGCATCAATACTTTTACCCCCACCTCCACCCCAAACAACCCTGTGCTGACGTCTGAGCTGTGGAGTGAGTTAGCTGTGTACACACCATGAGCCTCTTATAACCTTTATACAGATTTTCACCTTCAAGGTTTATATCTCAGTTTGTCTTCCCATTAAAAATGAAGGAACTGGTCTCTATACGATTTTTCCCTGCATACCAATTTGTGTTTGCATTGTCTAGGTATTATTCATATTGTGGGGACTGTAATTAAGTAATAAGGAATAAGATGGTGAGATGCTTCATCGTGCATTGATTGATTCTTGTTAAAAGAGCATTTTTCCTTTCCATCGCTGCAGTCGATTTGCTTCCTCATGTGGATTTGTTGGGTTTTTCTCTGTTAAAAGCACCTTGAAATGCTTGTTGTTTTTGGTGCTATATAAATAAATTTGAATTGAATTGATTGTTACAGCACATGTTTAAGTAAGTTGTAGTTTGGATCTTTAGATAAATAATCCACGCGAATCTAAATTTGCAGTTGATACAGAAGAAGGCAAATGTTTGAGTTTGCAGCCAGTATAGTGTCCTAATATCTTCCAATGTACACAATGACAACGGTGTGACCAATGTAGGGTAATTCTCTTGTATTAAATACAGTAACGCATCACAAATTCACATGCTGGTAATTGATCCATCTCAACTGATCTCCATCTCAGCTGGGTCATTTTCCTGTTTAGAAACAAACTGATTGCACAACAGCATTACATCAACCATGCCTTCTGCTGAAGTTCAGTTTAAAACATGACTGTGCTGAGCCGACCAGAGGAAAACATCCTTCAGCGGATTAAATTGAACTCATCATTGTGACTCTGACTTGATATCAATACAGTTCCAAATGCTCAGGATTGAGGTATTATTTTAAGAAAGTTTCAGATAGAAAAACTCCTTTGATGTACTACAAATGTTCCGGTCCGCAATCGTAAAAATTTGTATCTTTATGTGTTTAACTAATCGTGACATCAAGGCTATCCGGTGAAGGTAGTGTTTACCAAACTTTCAAAAATCCGCCCAGTAGGAGGAATCTATCTGGTAAACAAGCATTGATCGAATGAGCAGGTTAATTATTGACCTGAACCCAGACTGAGTATAAAGCCTGCAGCTTCTTTATACCCTTCGTCTTCATCCAGTCACAGAAGGAGGCAGGGGCTGCCAGTTTTTACATCTTTCACAAACAGCTGGAGAAACAGTATCAACATGAGAGTGGCACTGATTCCCATTGTGTTTGTCCTGGCTGTCGCCTGCATCCCTGCCTTTCATGGCAAAGAGGAGCCTGTAATGTCCCACCTCGAGGCTCCTGCCGATACCCCGTCCCGCTTCGCAGCTCTGGACGACGTGCGTCTGCTAGCAAGTGGCCTCCTCCAGCTGGGTCAGAGCCTGCGGGACTTTGTACAAAAGACAAAGGGACAGATAAACGACATCCTCCAGAAGCTCAACATCTTCGACCACTCTTTCTACAGACTGTCAGTGCTGGCCAGTGAAATCAAGGAGGAGGAAGAGGAGCTGAAGAAGACCACAGTGGTGCTGAAGGCAAATAACGAAGAGATCAAAGGCCTGTCTGAAGAGATCAACTCCAAGATGGACAGCATCCTGCAGGAGAAGAACAAACTCCAGAGCAAGGTGGAGGACCTGGAGGAGAAACTGAGCAGTTTGTCAAACGGCCTGGTGACAAGTGAGCAAGTAGCAGAGATCAACAAACTTCGGGTAAGTGACCTCAGGTCGGAAAGGAACATGGATTGTTTTTCATGTTGCACTCTTTATGCTGCCAAATAGAATGGAAACATACGATAGTAATTATTTTTGTACCCACATAATTCTGGACAGCTCAATTCATAAGCATTAATAAAAATAATGTTTATTGATATATATAATTAATTAAATATATGTTAAATATTCCATCGTTTTCCCTGATCAGGACGTGATCCACGGTCAGGAGCAGAGCATTATAGATTTGCTGAAAGCGGTGACGGAACAAAGTGACCAGCTCAACAACCAGAGGACCAAAATCAAAACTCTGGAGGAAAAGGTAAATAACTGGACTGCAGGAGCTTCATCATGCAACCAAATAATCATTGAACTGTTGGTGAGACATAATATTAAGCAAATACTATAATTCTGAAATGGTTTGCAAAAAAAAAAAAAATTCTGAGACTCATACCCTTTTCCTCACCCCAATCATTTTCAGACATCGTCCTTGATCTGATCTAAGTTCCGCTTAAATTGGCTTTGGAGTTGTTAAGTTGACTAGAGATTTTCCCCCTCCTCTTTGAGTAGTGAGCTGTTGGCTGTGCTGTTAAAAAAAAAGAAACTTAATGGTTTCATGGTTTTGCACATTTTAATTGAGATTTTAAACCTTAGGAGGATGCCTTAGCAGAGCTAGACAAATTATTTACTAAATCTCAGGCAGTGCTGTTTTTAAAAACAGTTCTTCCTATGGTCCCAATAGCTGCTGTTTCACTTTAGTAAATAATCTCCAGACATTAATGCAAACCAGCTGATTATTGTCTTTATGTTGTAATTTTTAATGCATAGAGTCTGTTTGAGAGTGTCTAAATTATCTCTGTTTCTTAAACACTTTCCTTCCAGCTTACAGCCAATATGTTAGCCCAAGAAACTACTGAATGGATGTCCGATAACTTTAACGGTGAAGCACCAACGCTCGCCCCCTATCTGACCTCAAGATCTAGCAACAGAGGTAAAATGATGAGTAGGGGGATAATAAAGCATGATTTGGACGATGCTATTATATCTGCTGGCACAAATGTTAAGTATTCAATCTCAATGTGTCAATGCTTATAATTTATAAAGGTATCTGGAGAATTTCTAGTGATTTTATACCTCACGTTCATTGATAGTTTCATAGTCAGAGCAGAGGACTGTCGACCCTCCACGAGCAATCACTTATCACACATTTTCCATGTTAATGCTCATCATGTGAACTGCTGACCTTCATGTGCATGTACACATTAGCTTCTCTGCTAGATTTAAGCACTTTATTTAGGACAGTTCCAAATTGAACATTGATTTTATGGCCCTTTTTCAAATAGATTTGCCGTCGGACTGCAGTGAGCTGTTCAGCAGAGGGGAACATGTTAGTGGTCTCTACGCCATCAGGCCCAACGGATCAGAGCCATTCATGGCTTTCTGCGACATGAGCAAAGGTACACTACCTTTTAAATGTTTTGTCAATTGCCTTCGAATAAATCTTTTTATCATTGTTGCTTGTTGTATCTGATTGTGATGCTGCAGGAGAGAAAACAATAAAGCAGTGGGGAAAGTTGGATACATTTACCAAACATCATGAAGATCATTTTAGTTCAGCACACATATTACAAACTCTGCTCCTATAAATAAAGCTAGAGGATGGGCTTGGAAAACTATGATTACTTTCATTAATTATTAACTGATCATCAAATATTCCAAGAAATATTAAATTCCGAGAGACAGTAAAAAGATTATCCATCCATCTCTCCAGGAAGAGTGCAACCTGCCCAGGACGAAACAAACAACCACACACACACACTTATTTGTTTTAGAGGGACAAATCACATAATAGACATATTTTCAGACATTGAAAATAGACCATTAGGGACCATGAATGGCTGTTGCTGAGTAATTAATTCAATGGGAAACCTATTCACATTCTGAAATCTTTTTTTTCCCAATGTAGATCATGGGGCAACAATAATCCAGCGAAGGATGGATGGATCTGTGAATTTTGACCAAACATGGGAGAAGTATGAACAGGGTTTTGGAGATTTTCAAGGTGAGATTTGTTGCATGCTTGCCTGTCTAATGCTCAATAAAAGCTTTCTAAATCAATATGTAATCGACAGTTGCTTGTTAAACCCATGTCGACTCAGAGCCCTCAGTGATCTCTCGCTGTCTCTCACAGGGGAGTTTTGGCTGGGTCTCAGCAAGATTCGCTCTCTTGTCTCTCAGGGGAACTCTGTCCTTCACATTTTACTGGAGGACTGGAAACAGAACAGACGTTTCATTGAATACAGATTTTACCTTGATGGCCCTGAGAACAGCTACAGAGTTCACCTCACGTATCTGTCCGGTAATCTGCCTGACCCCCTGACCAACCACACTGGCATGATGTTTTCTACAAAGGACAGGAACGACAACTCTCGAAACTTCAACTGTGCCCAGCAGCAAACAGGTAAAGCAGATGCACATGTGGTATCTTTCTTTCTCTCATGGTTTAAACAATAGGATTAATAAATAGCCATCCCTCTAATTTATGTCATCTGCTAGGTGGATGGTGGTTCAATACCTGTGGAGACACAAACCTGAATGGCAGATATTTCAACACGAGATCAAAGTGGCGTTCAGATCGAAGGAGAGGAATCCATTGCAGATCAGGCCGAAAATCATCTTATTCAATCAAATTTACCCAGATCTCCATCCACCCTGCATCATCCTTCGGCACCATCTCCTTGACATCAGCTTCTTCTGAGGCGGGCACCTTTCTGTGAAGCAGCACCTACAGTCTGGTAGAAGTTCTCTGTCCAAACCATCATTAAACAATGGCATCTTGAGGAAATCCCTGTCAGTGTGCGACATGGATGACTGTGGTTTCAAAAGACTCAAGCAGGAAAGACAATCCTGAAATCTGATCACCGGGACACTATGTATGTATATAGATCATCAAATATGTTGACAAATGTAATACAGTGAATTGGGGTTTGCTTCATATTTACAGCCTCATAATATGTAGAAAATCTATGTTTTCTGGTCTGTGTCACAGAGGTCAAAGCTTATAGAGAAAACACTCAAACAGACAGTTTGAGTTCAGTTTTCAGATTTATAGGACACATGTTAGAATTCTTGGAAATCAAAAAATAATCCCACTGAGTTGCTGTTGAAAGACGAATAGGCCTACACAAATGTACACAGAGATATATGAAACATATAAGTCCCAGTAGATGATATTTCTATACCATGACTTTTGTCTGAAAATGCAGAACTGACTGAAATGATTCATTTTGTGACTATTTATACCTTAAAAATATACATTTCTCAGTTAGTTTCTAGTAAAAATGTATAGCAACTTGTTTTCACATCCTTAAAGCTGTTGTCCTACAACAATCAGTCAGAAAAGGGACTAAATATGACTGAATGAGCACACTGACAATATAATATCATCAATCGCTCGTATCGAAATGTGAGCATATACTCTTTAACATACGGTTGTTTATTGGAAAAACAAAAACAAAAATGGTTATTCACCGGGTAAACAATTTAAGATCTCTGAAAACAGACATATTTCCACTCTTAGCAGACGTGTATTTCAAAAAACATTCTTCAGTTAAAACCCGTCAAAAGATTACTATGCTAATTAATTCTTAAGCGGTGAACAGTAGCAATAAACAAAAAAATAAAACAACCAACAACAATATATTTGAGAGTGAGTATACATATGCAACATATTGCATGTTTTAATAAAGCAAAAAAAAAAACAGTCCATTACAGTTTGTTATATTGCTACAACTTGATACATTTTTTACACTAGATTTCGTACAGAAATCCTTCTATAACAATCACTGTTGGCACAGCCTAAACTTCAAAAGGCAGCCAATGTTGTGACCCGTTGGTTTTAATGAAGCTTATCTCTACTTTACATTCTCAGTTTTGATGTGTTTGTTTCATTATATTGTAAACTTCAAAAGAAGTATGGCAATAACTACAAATACATGAATGTTTCATGGAAATGATGCCATTCTCTATAAAATCCTTTTCTTACCAAGAACCAAAAAAAAATAAAATAAAAAAAATGTGCTTTGTACTTTGTTATTTGAGAAAACACTCATGTGATTTTCTTGAGTAAACAGTTTTTTGTTTGTTTATTTTTTTAAGTAAACAAAGATTTGTCCTGGAGGTATTTCATCCTTGAACATTCAAACACTTTGTTGTGATGCCAGAGTCGTGTTAATAAATGTGTAATGAAATAACAAAGCACCAAAACTTGTTGAAACAAACATAAAACGAGGGCAAAACCACAATTCAACACTGCAGGGAAACTGTTATTTTGTTGAAGTGGACAGAACCCAACACTGTGACAATCTAACAATAACCTCATGAGGATGTGAAAATGTGCTCACGAAAGGCTTCAGAAATGTGTGTGTGGAGCATCAGATTTCACAAATACTAGTCTGAAGCATTGTGGAAGATACAATGTCACATCTCTTGCTAGATTTAGAGTCAAAGACAGCACAATTAAGACAGTTGTTGCATTTTTGGATTCAGGAACATTAAATTAAAAATGTATGAAATGTAACGGATGGTATTCCAACATTGCATTATAATTTGCTGAAGGTTACATTGTTGAAAAAGACATGAAGTTTTGGGGTGCATCAAGTTTTCTGTAATGTTTATAATCACTATAAACCTTCTTTGTGTACTCATACTTTTAAACACTTAATGATATTTGGAGCTGTCTCACTGAGAGGTTATAAGGTATCAACTTACTAATCCAGCCCTCATGAGATTAAATTGGACTTTGTGTGGCCTGTAAATATAATTTGTCAGAGACCCCTGTTCCAACCAGGGAGCTCGTCTATTTGTTTGAGGGGATGAACTCTAGAGGGCAGTGTCGGTCCATCTTGTGCAGAGCCCACCACTAAGATGTTCTGTTGTGGGTCTAATTAAATTAAACAAATTGTTTCTTTTGTACACAGACACTCTCCTGAAAACACATATTCATGATTTGTAAGCATTTCTAATTGCTTTCTAATTGCTCCTCTCGCTGTCTGCTTTCACAATCAGTGTGAGGAAAGGATAAATATCCCCCCCTAAAATAGCATCAAACACAACTTTGATGAAGGATGTCATCCTTCTTTTTGCATGTCATTACTCTGAGCACAGCTGCAGGCCTGCACAGATGGATAGAAACCTCCCATAACAAACACCTCAGGGCCTCTATGCAGACACACCCAAATACACATGCCTCTGTGGCTGGGCCCACGGTCTTGACAGTGATGTCCCTGCACATGTGTGAAAGCGCGTCTTTAGTTACCACCCACTGCCTCTGCACACACATTAGTTAGAAAGGTTATTTTGGGCTGCAGAAGTACCACTGTAACCCTGTGCTTCCAGTGAAATAATAGGAGGAGTCAAACTCTTGCCTTCCCATTCTGCTTCTCTGTACCCTTCCCCATGTCAACTGACAGGGGAATTCCCTCTAAATAACAGGCTCCCTGTGCTCTCTACTCAGCAGCATTAGGTTGGATCCTGACATTGGAACAATGGAGAACAATCCTCTGCAGGTTGTGACTGTCCCAACAGCTCCATACCCTGACCAGAGACCCGGCACCAATGGCCTGAGGAAGAGCGTCTATGTGTTTCAGTCCAGGAGAAACTATCTGCACAACTTTATCCAGAGCGTCCTCTCCTCTATTGACCTACGTGACCGCCAGGGTTCAACCATGGTGGTGGGGGGAGACGGACGCTTCTTCAACCAAACAGCTATTGAGGTCATTGTGCAGATGGCAGCTGCCAACGGGGTCAGTGTCACGATGTGTGGACTTGCTCACGTTATGTGTGTTTGTTTGTGTGAGCATTCCGTTAAGCGTATGTGAGCGTGCTCGTGGCCAGATGTGACCCTGTGTGCAGGTGATTGCTTGCTCCTGCCACTTCTTCATACTCTTTTGTTACAACTGATCGTCGCAGGTTCATGTAGTAGATTATAAAAGTAATGATGTGTGGCGTCAGTCAATGTCATGTTTAGAGTCATAACAAATGTTAAGTTAAAGATATAGCCATCCATCCATCCATCCATCCATCCATCCATCCATCCATCCATCCATCCATCCATCCATCCAGCCGAGCTAGCATTCGGTGAATATATCAAATTTGAACCATTTAGAATAACCAATTATCGCCAATGTTTGTTTATACAATAAAAACAGTAGTCCGAGTGAAGAGAGAAGATCAACGTATGTACAGAAACAATTCGTGTTCTTCGCAAACAAAGGCCCCCAGGCTCAACTAAGACTATAACCGGAGACCCCTCTTGTTATAATCCTAGAGTGCCAACCACTAAGTCACTGTGCCGAAAGATCTGTGTAACTCATTTAAATGGATGATTGCAATTTTCTGACAAGGTTATCCAGTATTAATCCATAACAACACATCTAAGGGAATAGCCAATCGACTGAAAACGGACAGAATGAAACAATTTAGCAACACAAGCTTATAAATTTTCACTTTGAGGTTTTAAATTCTGGTGCTCCTTTAGTTGTCATAGACTCATTAAATGCTAGGAAAACATTTTAATGACAAAGTCTGATAGAGGGTTCACTGTAAATGACTTCTGTATTAATAAATTATGATAATATTTATTTATTTATTGTGACATCACGTTAACCTGTATGTGAAACTAATCTGTAAAATGTATTCATTAACAACAGAGCTGTATTGTTTGTTGGTATAGTTTCATCAAAGTAGCATGTGCTTGCCTTTAAGAAAAAAGATCTAAGGTGCATTTAATACACTGCATATACCTGAACTCCCAAAAACTTCCCAAAATAATGCTCAGTTCACATAGAGTTATAGTTAGATTGTTTTCCATAGAATGTAACCTGTAAAGGTATTTTGAAACATGACAGGCAACTTGTCCAGAGTCCGGATGGATGGATGGATGGATGGATGGAAAAAGCACACTAGTAAATCTGTACCACATCCACATAATCTTGTTATCTTTAAAATAGTGTATGAGAATGATATTTTTGAACATTACATTTCTTCTGGAAATAGATTCCATTCTTACTTTTTTTTTCTTCCAAACCTTAATGTGTAATCATTTAATTGGAAATATCATGACTCAAACCTTATAATGTACTGATTTTAATAGTGACCAAGCGATAAAAATAACTAGGAAATAAAAAGCCACTTAGGAAATATAACATTTTGAAAGGAAGGTCCAAGCTACATGTGAAAAGTAAAAACTAAATGGGCAGAGCAGCTTCTGGCTGTGTCTGTCTTCAAATAGAAACACATTAAACCCAGTCTGTTTTCAACCCATTTGCCAGCACTAGTAATGAGCTCTCTGTGGTCTGCAGGTTTGAATTACATAACCTTTGAGCTTCTGATGCTTTCTTGGTTGAATGATATTCTTGGGATTTAAAACACACTCACACATGACCGAGCTTGCTCTTGATGTGCCATAACTGTCGTTCATCAAGTGAAATTCTAGTCTCACTTACTTTAAGAAGCATGACACACCAAACCCGATACTCAGCAGTGTTCCTACTCAGATATTTTCAGATGCGCACTCATCCTGGCCAACTCAAACACACCTGTGTGACATGTCCTCAGGTGGGCCGTCTGATTATCGGACACCACGGGATCATGTCCACGCCGGCCATCTCCTGTGTGATCAGAAAATACAAAGCTATCGGTGGCATCGTCCTCACTGCCAGCCACAACCCCGGCGGACCTTATGGAGACTTTGGCATTAAGTTTAATACTGCAAATGGAGGTATGGTAACTTGAGAGGAGGAAGCATGCACACTAAACACCAAGTGCAAAATAGTGTTATCGGAGAGGTCAGACATTTCACCAGCCTGTGTAAAGCATGTGGCTCAGACATAGAGAAATACTTTGTGTTTTACCTGTAAACACCTGAGATTAACCTAATTGAATTGAATTATTTTTTTGGGAATCATACATTTCATGATAATGCTGGAGTAATACCATTTTTATCTCTCCCCAGGCCCAGCCAAGGAGGCAGTCACAAGCAAAATCTTTCAGATCAGCCGAACCATTGAGGAGTTTGCCATCTGTCCAGGTCTAAAGGTGGATCTGACAACGCTTGGAAAACAGACATTTGATTTAGAGAACAAGTTCAAACCTTTCACAGGTAAGGCACAATCAACAGTCAGTCGATATTAAACAAATACCAAGAGCACTAGAGCAAGAGGGAATTTTTTCACATCATAAAACAGTGGTGAATACATAGGGAGGAGAAGGTAAGACTATCCAGTGTCTAGACGCTGATGGTTCTGGGGCAGCAAAGTAGAGTAAGAAAATACCAGAACTGGGTATGTTTACAATGCATGTATCATACTTACTGAACTTTTAAAAAGCATCTATTTAACCACCAACAATCACAGCATGTTCAGTACATATCCTAATATGCTATACATATGAATTCAAATCAAAGTTTGTCTGACATGATTGAACTGAAACTTTGATCCTCATCTGTGGTTGTTTCCAGTGGAAATCGCGGACTCTGTGGAATCGTATGCAAACCTGCTGAGGAACATCTTTGACTTTGCTGCTCTGAAGGAGCTTCTCTCTGGCGACAACCACATCAAGATAAGATTAGACGCCATGCATGGAGGTGAGAAAAATAATATTGAGAACTTATCCCGGCACTATAAACAGATTGAATAGATTTCGATTACGGAGCTTTAGTGGTGTTTATTGCTGCATCAATTAATTTTTTTTAATAGCACCCTTAGATCAAGTTTTACAACTATGTGGGAGCAATGTCAGACATTTTCCTGTATTTGTCCAATCATACAGTATCACATGAACATGACCTCCACACAATAATGGCAGCATGGAGGAAACTGCTAATTCTTCTCACAGATCAGTTTTCAGTAAAGGATTTTTTAAACAAGCCATTCGTGACCAAAAAAAAGAACAAAACATGTATATTATCTTTATGCTCCTATGTTGCACATATGTTGTTTAATTGAAGTCAAAAGTAAAAGACACTTCAAACAACTATACATGAGAACGAGTTTGGTCTTTGTTTTATATACAACTATTGATTATTAATTCATGTCAAATCCGTGCTTTGTTAAAAATGCCCCCCTCTCACTTTGTTTAGACCTGTGATGAATATCCAACAAAATTTGCCAACGTGGAGACACAGAAGTACAGATCAGACTGTACCAGTCTGATCCGTTGTTCTAGGCTTCGTTCCATCTTTGGAAGGATAAAGTGGGCTTGTTGGAGTTACAGTACTCAGATCTATTTTCAGTGTCCCCAAACTTTAAAACAGAGACTTGCTGATCCACCATACAGGACTGCTAGGTCATTTTTAGAATACAATCTTTCAACAATATCCCATCATGTCATGTTCCTATTTATCGTTTTCCTTTCAGTCTTGATTTTCTTGCTTGTGTCTGCTCTCCAGTGGCAGGACCATATGTGAGAAAAATCCTCTGTGACGAGTTGGGTTGTCCTGCCAATTCTGCTATCAACTGCATCCCCATGGATGACTTTGGGGGACAACACCCAGATCCACACCCCACCTATGCTACAGACCTGATCGACAGCATGAGAGATGGACATTATGATTTCGGTGCAGCATTTGATGCTGATGGGGTGTGTTCACCCATTATTTCATTTTATTTTTTCTGTTTTTATCACACTGAATCAAATGATCAACATCATCTGGAGTTGACTTTATTCACAGCCAAAGACCTCGACCTCCATATTCCCTTGTGTTGGCTTCTTAGGATCGAAACATGATCCTCGGTAAACATGGCTTCTTCGTCACCCCATCTGATTCTGTGGCTGTGATCGCTGACAACATCTTCTGCATCCCGTACTTTCAGCACACAGGGGTGAGAGGCTTCGCTCGCAGCATGCCCACAAGTGCAGCATTAGACAGGTAAAACTCCAAGTTATGTTTAAAAGCAAAAAAGGCCTGAAATTATGAGTTGACTTTTCAGTTTCCATAAAATCACTCTGTGAAATAAACCTTTATTGTGTTTCAAGCATTTTACTTCTGCTGCTTCAAATGTAGTCCATGGTTTCTAAGAATACTCTTTCATTGTATTTTCTGCAGAGTAGCCAAGGCAACAAAAATAGAGCTATATGAAACTCCCACTGGGTGGAGGTTCTTTGGGAACCTCATGGATGCAGGCATGCTGTCTCTGTGTGGAGAGGAAAGCTTTGGTACAGGTACAACATGGCCTCAGCAAGTTATAAGATCAAATGACGCTCTGGTGGGGGAGAAAAAAAAAAAAGACTGTAATCTAACTCTCATGTTTGTTTTCGTTTACGTGTGTGTTTTTTCTGTGCATCATAAACTTAATGAGATATCACATTTCAGGGGGAGACCACATACGGGAGAAGGATGGGCTTTGGGCCGTGCTGGCATGGCTGTCCATCTTGGCCTCCAGGCGGCAGAGTGTGGAAGATATCCTGAAGGAACACTGGCTGAAATATGGACGAAATTACTTCACCAGGTCAGATGTGAATACATCAATGAGCCTTTTGCATTGTTTTAATAGTTTTGTGTTCTGTGTTTTGTGACAAAGAATGGTGGATTTATCTTTAGATATAATTACTATACTTTATTTAGGTCATAGAAAATGAAGCACTTTGATGAAAGAAAATAAATGCTGAATACAGGTTGTAACTGCCACCAAGTGGAACTGTTGTGTCATTACAAGTCCTCCATGGCTTTGCCCTGAGCAAGGAAAACAAATTCACACAATGTTTTTTGGGGGGTTTTTTTGTTTGGTTTTTTTCTGCAAAAAGATTAAGGGTGCAGAATGAATAAAAAATATTCCATTTGTCAGAGCAAAACAAGCATGGAGATTCCATGTCAAAGTTGATCAGAAGACATTAAATACAGCATGTTCTTAAGAGATGCATGTTTTGATGGGAGATACGTATTTCATCTCATTGGGTTGATGAGGGCTGATTCAGTGGGGTTTATTTTGATGCTTTGAAATTTTTAAACCACTTGTCCAAGAAGAATCACAGTAAATTAATTGAAAGTGGGTCTAAATAATTTGAAAAAAAATTGCTTCGCTTTATTCTAAAATGAAGAATTCCATGCCAATGTCAGTGATCACCTCACAATTTACAATATTCTAATTATAGGACACAAGGTTTTGAAAATGATATATTGACATGGAAAAGACATAAATCATATGATATGGCCTACACTCATCAGATCTCAATTTATTTGGAAGCCTTTACACAACAAGTGATTTTATCAATAAAGCATCAATTTCGTCATGTCAATTTTGTTTCCCCAGATATGACTATGAGGATGTGGACATCGATGCAGCCTGTGAAATGATGGAGGATTTGGAGATTATGATTGCTGACAAGTCCTTTGTGAAACAGAGATTTGCAGTGGAAGACAAAATCTACCAGGTGGAAAAAGCAGACAATTTTGACTACACCGACCCAGCAGACAGCACCATTTCCAGGAACCAGGTACATTACACACACACTACTATATTTTGGTAATGATACAGTTGTTATGTCTTCAGTCTGACTATGTGTCTCATGTTTGGTCACTGTGTACTGTATTCTGTCAGTGTCAGAGACACTGAGTGCTGCTATTTCCTCTTTGGAAATGTCTATAATATTTATGGACATACCCTGTGCTGGCCTGTTTTTGCTGCAGGGACTACGGATAATCTTCTCTGATGGTTCACGAATCATCTACAGACTCAGCGGGACGGGTAGGAACGGAGCAACAGTGCGAATCTACATTGACAGCTATGAAAAGGAGTTAATTTTTGAGGACACACAGGTAGATAATCTTTTACTATATCAATTACTTTCCTTAAGATATGCATGTCTTAAGATTTTGCACCATGACATGGTGTAGCAGTGTTGACGGGAACAAGGACAAACAGCAGCTGTACTGTATATCCATTTTGCATACCTATAAAAGTATATGACTGTCCAGTTGAATATTCATGAGAAGATTAGCATCATTAATATAATGCAGATGGTGTTGTGATGTCTAACTTTGTCAACTTTTTTTGGACAGGTGAAGCTGGCACCCCTTGCAACTATTGCTGTAAAGATTTCCCAGCTTCACCACAGGACAGGTCGAAGTGGCCCATCAGTCATTACGTGATTTCTTTTGTATTTTACTTAACCATTGCATCGCTAAAGTTATCCCTTTGTTTTATTTTTGTGCAACACATTTTTTTTTATAACTGTTGAATCCAAATGTAGCTGCTTAACAGGCAACAAAATGAATATTTTGAAAGAAGAAAAAAAATATATAAACAGCTTCTTGTTTTGGGTTTTTGTGTGGCTTGTGTACTTGTCAGATATGGTTTCAAATGGACAATATTTAAAGTTTTGCTTTTGTGATCTGGAATTATAATGTGCACCAATGAGCTGCGGGCAAAAAGCAGCAGGGCTGCAAAACCATATAGGTTCTCATTGTAATCAAACCAGCCAATTAAGACTTAAGATTGTCCCATTAAATTCAGCCTGCGGTTCCAAAACAGCACTTTAATATCTTTTATGAGACTATTTTATCGCATCTTTTACAAAATGTTTCTTTCCCAGCACAATAAGTCTGCTTTATGGTTTCATATCAAGCAGTGTTAAAGACTATTGAGTGGCAGACTTGGAAAAATGAGAAAGTGACATGCAGTTTTTCGCATAAAATAGGATTACCTCATGCACCCACTGCTTATTTTTTTGTAAAGGAAATAACATGGTGTACCCTTCCATGAAGCCTCAAACTGTTATTTCTATCATCCATACTCCTTAATTATGGGAAATTAAAACTCATCAGTGAATAATAACCTAAAATTGAAGCTGAGTGTGTGGGTGCTTGAGGATAAGTGACAACATGCCAACTCACTTGAGGATGCGAACAAACATTCAGAGGCACAAACCCAACCTTCCAGATCCGCAGTCTTGCAAATTACAAAGAAAAGCAAAAGCAAAACAATAAGGCGACAGTGGAATAGGTTATTATCTACCAGAAAATGCCTTTCAAATCCATCAAATCCACCTTGTAGTTGGTGGTCTGTTTTTTAAAAGCAGCTTCTCCAGCTCTGGTAGTTGCCATATGATTCCCACTTAGCAACAGCACCAGAGTCCAAACATCTGCCTCGGCTCTGTGATCTCTCATGCTCTTTGAAGTCCTCCACCTTTTTACTAGTTTCATCGTCATGCTGAACCCACTGGTCAACATGAGGACACACAGGATTTAGCTTTGGTTCATCTCAGGTCACCTCTTTTTGTTTTTCCTCCACTTAGTCAGAGATTACTCAGAGATAAATACAAAAATAATCACTGACATTTATCCAACAGTAATTAGTATTTTTAAGCAGTTGTCAGACTGAAGGGATTCAACTGAATGTTTAAAGTCTTGGCAGATATAGAAATAAAAGATGTGCTTGTTTTTAGGTGTGATCTAAATACATAGCACCTTTTGTCATTAATAATGATATGGGAAGTACTTCATGATATAATGATGACACACAGCAACAGTTTGTGTTCCTAAAGAAAAACACAAAATACAAAATTCACCAACACTCTGCCAAGAAAGACAACAGAGATGGAAAAGCAATCATTCTGGAGTCTAAGATGTCATAGAATAGGGTTTTTTTCTTCTTCTAATGTTTATTGAGGAATTCTATAGCCAAATGTCAGGGTCTCCGTCCACCAGGTGAAGGTTGGACGATATAGTGTGATAATTATTCTGCAATAGCTTAAAAAACTAATGCAGAGAATCAGGGTCAGTGCTTCCATCATTGTTGTAAATGCTTTCATGTCTGACAGTAATTTGATTAGCCAACTCCAACCCCAGCCCCCCACACCCACAACTGTCATGAGTATTAAGTGATGTAATTTGTTGAGTAAAGTTGTCACTCTTCATCTTGTCATTAAAAGGAAATAAAACTCAGACCTGAAAGTCATTTGAGCATGAATAGAAGGACGAGACCTGCCAATATTAATGTGGAAAACAAATAAGTCAACGGTACTGTCTTCACCAAGATAAGAAATTGAATTGGCCAATCAAATCAAGATTTACTGACTCAACAAAGTTCATTAATCTATTATTTTATTACCCCAGTTCATTAGACTAGATTGTAAAGCAGAAGTCCAGAGCTGATGGTGGATTTTTGCAGGCAAAGACACAGTCCTCCAACACTGACGAACATCCAGGGATCGGACATTGAGATGGTGACATCTTACAAGTATATACCTTGTTGTTCACCTGGACAATAAACTGGACCGGACAGAAAACATGTTACCTGCTGGAGGTAGTGGAAGAGACTGGAATGATGGCGAGGCTGTCTTCTCTAATGAACAATAATATCCATCCCATGAAAGACACCCTGACTCCACTGGAGAGCTTCTTCAGTGACAGACTCCTTCACCACAAGTGTGTGAAGGAGCGGTATCACAGCTTCTTCCTCTCTGCAGCTGTGAGACTTTATAATCAGCACTGCTCTCAGCAACACCACCCCTAACATACCCACAGCCTGGACAATATGAAACACTACACTTTTTAATGTCCATTACTGTTCTGTGTGCAATACAATGATTTATTATTTAGTCAATAACTTTTAACCCAGTAACAGCCATCTTTATCATAGGATAATATGGTTACTGGTATTATCTTGTAATACAATATTGTTGGTGCTTTTAGAAAAAATATATATCATCATTGTTTGTGTTCTTCATTTCTGTCCTCAGATGCTGTAACAATGAAAATCGTCTTGTCTTGTCTTGTCATTGAGGCCTTATACACAAAATTGTACAAATAGCAGAGTCATTTAATTAAAGGTGAAGTGTAAGTCTGAAATTGTCAGAAATGTGCTGCTCTCACTTTCCACACTGCATTCATTTACTTCTAGACCAGGGGTTTGAAACAGAAGGCCCATGGAACGAAACAGCCAGCAACAGACTCCAATCTGGCCAGCCAAGTGACTTGTACAAATTTGAAACAAAACATAAGAGCTTTAATCAAGTTTCTTAAGATAAGTGGACACGACAAAACACTTGAGACCTGTGCTGAGATATTGGTGCGGCCATTAAAGCGCTTAAAGCCATATTGTTAAAGTGAGTTTGTAAAAACATGCATAATGCAACAGCTATAGAAGAAGCTTTTTGGACATTTCACTTTGCATCAGAAGGTATCATTAAAATTGGCTCCATGTTGAGATTGTAATTATTTTTCAAAGTAATTGTTTGGTTTTTAGAAGACGAATCATACATTATTAGACCCCTTGGGGAAATTACTTCACTGAAATGAGCCATCAATAGGCAGCTACATAGCGCAGCACTCAGGGGAGCTGTTGGGTTAAGGGTCTTACTTAGGGACTGGGACCCCCGGTGCATGTTTTTTGGACTGTGGGGGAAACCGGTGTACCCGGAGGAAACCCATATGCACACGGGGAGAACATACAACCTCCACACAGGCCCAGTTGGTATTTGAACCCATAACCTTCTCGCTGTGACATTGTCATCATGTATACTCTGCGCCATAACAAAAATAAACTTAAATTTGTATATTTAAAAGTTATTTCGGCACAATTTTATGAATGACATCCCTGTTCTGTACCTTTATATTATTCATTAGTCTCTAATTAACGTTCAAAGAAGCCTGATCACCCTTCAACTAACTTCTCAAAATGTGTGTGTGCGCGCGTGTGAGTGTGTATTGAGGTGTCTTTAATCTGGTTGTAGGCAGTACTTCTTAAGCACATACTGTAGTTGCTGGTGTTGAACCAGGAGGCACGCGATCCACTGTCCCGTGCTCCTTGTCACGAGGTATTGCAAGAACTGGTGGCTTTCAAAGCAGAAAAATATACTAATCTGCCTTGTGAGGTGAAGAGGATTCTTTTTTTTTTCTTTCTTTATTTTTTCGTCCTGTGTATAAGACCAGGGGTCGGCAACCCGCGGCTCCAGAGCCGCATACGGCTCTTTGGTCCCTCTGCTGCGTTTCCTTGAGCCTCGGTCCCGCTGTTATACAACAGGTATACAATGTTGCAATTATTCACTCAATGTTAACAGGCATACAATGTTGCAATTATTCACTCACGCGCCGATTTGATAAGGTCCGGAGCAGAAGTAAGGGCACTGTCGCTTTAAGATGGTCACCTGACCACGCAAAAGGAAGAAGAAAAAAAAAAGCTGCACGAGGAAGCAGGAAGAAGCTTGGCAAACCCGGAGCACGTAAACAATAAACAAAGAGCAAAGAGAAAAGAAAAACTGAAAGTTATACAGCACTGTAGCCATGGCCGGGATTAAAGGTAAATTATATTAGAGTTTTAACCACTTAAAGTTGTCTGATATTCGGCACGTCACACTGTCGTTTTTCCTCCTTCAAAACTTTGTGAGCTCAGTTTCCAACATGTTTCCAGCCTTTGCTGAATCATTTCCAAACTTCACTTCACGTCGCTGCTAAAGAATAGCAAAACTAGGTTTTCTACGTGGTATCGATTATGCATCTAAAGCTCTTTCTTTTTTTCTTATTCCAACTATTGGATCGCTTGTAAATAACCACGTATTTTTCTGCACCAAATGTTTCTTTCTGTGTAATGTCTTTAATGTCCTTTTTCTTTCAGCACTGGTGGGTTTGTCGTTCAGTGGTGCTATTGGACTGACATTCCTTCTACTCGGCTGTGCACTGGAATCATATGGGTAAGATTTCAATTGTGTAACTGCAGTTTGATTCCGTAATCCTCAGCAAACCCACAGAGACGAACACCTATTTTACACCACAGTCTGGTGTGTTAGGAGGAAGTTACACAGGAGAGGGTAGGACAGACACAAGTACATCCACCTCCTGCAGACCTGATCGATCACAAACGTCTAGTTACAGACACACACACATGAATGTATGGATAATGAGAAATTAAGTAAGATCTCTTCAATAAACAAGGTCTCCCATCAGTCTAAACCTGCTGGTCTCCCCTAGGGACTCCAAAAAAACCACAAAAAAAAACTGGGACACTGATTTTGGTGAAAGCTTCCACTTTGACTCGTTTACTATTTGTTTTTCAAGGACGCTTGGTATACAATGTGCATATAATTTACATCATCTGATTGCTAATAACATTATTGTTAACTGCATGAATGTCTTTCCAAGTCATAGAGAAAATCAAGTTTGTAACTGCAGTTAAAAATGTAGAAGTAAGCTGTTGAATAAGCCAGTGCCATCATCAGATGCAAAATGCAATCCTTGATTACATGTGATATCATGATGGTTTGATTTGGAAGTTCATAGTGTCAAACATCCCTAAAGTTCATTCTTATTCTGTCAACAGAATAACAAATCAATTCGGTTTTCTCTCAAGCTGAGGGGTTTTCAGGAGGAAGTCTGAGGGGTTTTCAGGAGGAAGTCTCAAAATAGTGCAACAGGGGATTGCTGCGTCTGTCTGTTGCGTCAGTAGAGATTCGAACAATTCTGTATTTTCCACTGTGCAATTTATTGCAGCTTGTCCAGTTTGTGGTAATGGTTATGAGAGAAACTGGGGCTATCCCAAAGAGCCACCGAAGGCATTGTGCAGCTGCTTTTTGTAACTTATGTTTCGTGAAAAGTAAATTGAGCCTATAATAGATGTTTCATTCTGTTGAGTATTAGTAATAAGATACTGGTTTCTTTGTTTAATTGTTGTATTTTTCATCAACATGGTCCTGTTTGAATGATTTCTTCTTTGTTAGCTCCATGTAGGTACTTTCATGGTGAATGACAAGTTGAGCGCTTGCTAGGACGTTTTATCAGAAGATACTGTGAGTGAGTTTGTTCATATAATCATACTATTGTGACTCTTCCACACCTATTTTTCTAGGGTATACTGGCCACTTTTCGTCCTGATTTTCTACATATTGAGCCCCATCCCGACCTTCATATCGAGGCGAGTTAGCGATGACGACTCCTCCAGCAGTGCTTGCAGAGAGCTGGCCTACTTCTTAACAACTGGCATCGTGGTATCATCTTTTGGGCTTCCTATTGTCCTGGCCCGGACGAGCACAGTAGGTTTCTCACAACTCATGCTTCACTGGAATTATCAAAACAAATTGGTTAAGCTGTTCTTGAAAAGGGAATTCCACTCTGTACGTTTATAGAACTATTTTTGAACAGAAATCTTGTCTGAATCAGACTCTGGTATTGCAGTGACCAGTCAGCCATTTCAACTGAAATCTTCCTCTGTAGATCCAGTGGGGCGCCTGCGGTCTGGTGATGACTGGGAACGCCGTCATCTTCCTCACCATCCTTGGATTTTT
>OMNM01000058.1:6681-21807 GCA_900302745.1 Parablennius parvicornis
TATATCTTCTTCTCAACCTACATAATTTTTTCAAACAAATGTGCCAAACTGTTTAGAAACAGAACATCAAAAACAGCAGTGTGTGTGTGTGTGTGTGTGTGTGTGTGTGTGTGTGTGTGTGTGTGTGTGTGTGTGTGTGTGTGTGTGTGTGTGTACAAGCGTGCGTGCGTGTAGAAGAAGCCAGTTAATGAGCAGCTATTTTCAACTCTCTCCAGGACAGGATGTTGTATTTGCTGTGACTGCTCTGCAGCGGGTGACACACATCAAATCAACACAGACAGAAATGGACCATTAATGAGACTTCGAAATTCAAGCAGCACTTCTGATATGTCCCCAGGCACGATCGCTCTGTACATGTGTGTGTTTGTGTGTTGAACTCCCTCTGTGGACTCCAAAACCTGAGATTACAATGCACATGCAGAATCCAACCAAGACAAAAACTATGCACATTGAAACTGTTATGATCATAATTTTCAGCTAGAGTTACATTTTGGCTGGTGTTTAATAAGCCTGCAGGAAATGTCAGTGTAATGTTGTCCGAGATGATGAAAACACTGCATGTGTTTGTATATTTGAGGTGATGTCTTACCCATGTTGCAGACACCCACCGATACCAATCTGCCACCAAAGTCATGTTATAGATGCTTTGTTCTTTAGCAGTCCTCTTAGTGTAAATCTTAACATTATGAAGACATCTAAAGACATGTCAGACTATTGAAAAAGTTAGGTCTACATTATAGTGTTATTGTTATCTCAGAAGTATTTAGTCAACCTCCAGGCAGGAACAGTGAGCTGTCCTTGAACAGCGACAGAACGCCAGGAAAGCAAACGGAATTTGTTGCAAATAAAGAGCCACAGTCCGATTTCACAGGGTGTTCTGAGCTCAATTTTGTATCTTTACTCATATCTTACCCTCAAGTGGCAGCTGATGGGGATGTGAAACACTTTATAACAACCAGGACAGAGCAGTACAAACACCAGTACAGCCCTTTTTGGATTTTTCTGCAAAAGTCCAGTCAATATGATTTATAAATTCAAGTGTCCTTTCATATTACCAAAACAGCTTTGCTATAAATCACAAATTTTGTGCTCATCCTTTTTGACCTTTCTACAACTTTTGAACAATCTCCATCACATCATTCTAAACCACCTTATATCTATTGGAAGAAACAACATCACATCAATTCATGTGTGGTTGCACGTGAGGGTTTCATTGAAAATGTAACCCTCCCATTGAAAATGTAACCCTCCAAGTGTGTGCCACAGGGCTCTACCCTCGGGCCCCTTCTCTTTCACCTTGATTTACTTTTCCATGGCAATATTTTTTAGGAGTCTACTTTTACTCCAACACACTTCCTAACTGCCCCCCACAAATCCTCCCATGAGCTTAAACTAGTCCACAACACATCATTTCCTGAACTCCCTACACAACACACGTGAATAGCTTCACTGGCTCCCAGGTTATTTCCCTATTGACTTTAAAACCCAATTTCGGAATAATCTTGCTTCTTTATACCTCACTGAACTTCTTGAAATATAGGTCAATTCAGGTCCTCCTCTGCCTCCCTTCCATTGGACTGCACATTGTGGTTCACGGTGAGACTCTTGGAGTTTTAGGCCAGGTTAATGCCCATTTTCAGTTTGCTTGGATTAATCAGAAAATATCTATAGAGAAAAGATTTAACAAAATATGCTTCTGAAAAAAAGGATAATGCATTGATATTGAGAGATCGATATATAGGTTTTATACATCCTTCAATAGGGAAAAACAAATGTGTAACGTCTTATTTTGCAAGATAAAAAGATGTTTTTTTCTAGATTTCCCTGTTTTTAACTTGAATGTATTCAAAATTCTTTGTGATAGTAAAATACAGAAGGATGAGTGTCCTAGAAGCCAGAGTCCTTTTCCTCAGCAGCATGCTAGCCGCCCTGGGTGGCTGTAATTGGTCAATGTGCCATAGCTAATATTGTGATATTAGGCAGATATAATGTCTTCCTTCCTTCATATTCTCACTTTAGCCCATTAGCATGTTCCAATTTGTTAATTCTCTAAACACTTTGAAGGACATCCAGTCATCCAGAGCACATGCATTCTGACAGCCATGCAAACATAGTATTATGTTTTAAGACACCAAGAGTTGTATGTGTATGAATTACAATATCTTCTGTTGTACATCCTGCGAGAGTCATGCTACGCAAGATGCGTGTTTGTTTTTGATTTTTTTTCTGGATGCAAGAAACGCCTTAATTTAATTGCAGGACTCAATTATAGACAGCCATCTCAAGAGAGGGGTGCAGTTTCTGCTCAAACAAGCTGAAAACAAAAGAGAACTTTGCTTGACATGTTGAGTTAAGTCATTCTTACTCCTTTAGCATAAATTTCAATTCAGGTAATTTACTTATCTTCATATCTTCATGAATCCAATCAGTTAAAAAGTGAAAAGTAAAAATGCTGACGACTACACCCGATAATCAGTAAACTTCTGTACAATTGATGAGAAAATAAATTGCATGTTTTAAATGTCATCTGTGTATATGTTTACCATTATTTCCAGTGGCTTGTTCAAAACTCATTTCAAGCCTCATTTGGGGCTGAATTTCATTTTTAATCTGTAAGTTCCAAAGGTTGAGTGAGGGTGGCTGCAGTGACACATCATGCTGGATATGTTTTGCAGCGTGGGACACGGCGAAGTGGTGCCAGCCCGGCGTGGTCGGTGTCGTCGACCTCGCTCTGTGATTAAACTGACAGTTGGGATGTTGCAGAGCGCCAAAGCACTGCTATCGAAACTGTGAACTGGCTGCAATAATTAACGGCTTCGACTGCACAAGGAACAACGTGCCAGAGCAGCTGAGAGCGAATCAGACACACACTCGGCGGCCTGACAAATAAACTGTGAGGATGACACTGTTTTTGGCTCACTGCAGGCCAAACTCACTTTATTTGCATTGAGAAAAAAAATATGTCTTGGAGGTGGCAATGTTTCACAAACATGCTCTGACAAGACAAATATGTTCCAGGTGGATGTTGACTAAACCAGAATGGCTTGAAACTACTTAAAATTTAACAGTTTACCAATAATCTGAAAGTTTAGAGAAAGCTGATCGCTAGTTGTGCTCTTCCATTGGCTTTATTCTATGGTCATTAACCTGCAGAAGCGTTATTGATTCAACCTGGCCGTGCTCAGTAACTAACACTACACACAGACTTTTACTGCCACCAACCAAGCAGCTGGTCATGACTGAGGTGAGTGACTCCATTAACAAGTCCCCTCGCTTCTGTTATGACATTTGCATTCGACTAGGAATTAACTGACTCTACAATAGTAGTAATTTGAACTTTGTGAAATGGAGTAGGACAAGGCTTTTGAAGGGCAATTAAGGCCCTTAGTGTAGCTGAGGACAGGTATATTTTGGCATGAATAATAAAACAATCAGGACCTCTGACAGGTGGCATGAATAACACTGATTATCACCTCATCATTGCGGCTATTAAAGCTTCTGCAGTGGTCAGAATCTATGAAAAGGGGTCTTCAGAAGGAAAAGCAGTGATCAGCCAGCATGGTTACGGGAAGCCAAAGTTCATTTGTGGATGTAGGGAAAACCAGCCATCCAAACCAACCAAATAACTTGATGCATAATTATACTGCCTGATTTTCAAAACAGAGTTTTAAAAAAAAGGTACACTGACAATCATGTCTAACAGAAATGCATAATAATACACATTGTCCATATCCTAGCTCTCATGAATGTGGAATATTGAATATGTCTCCCAGATTGCACAAAATAGTACAACATATGACATGATTTTGGCTCCATTTAAATATTTCAGATGAAAATGTGCCTGATTTAACTGCATAGAATTCAAAAATCCAAGATGGATGTGTACACTGATGCTGCAGCTAGGTGCTCTCAGACTCACAGCAGCTTTTATTCTCTTCTCTATGTGTTTTGTTTACTTTTTCGTGCACTGAAGGCACAATTAAGATATGGGTGAACCGAGGTAATTGTGGACTTCCGGAGTTGCTTCAGGAAGCTGAAGTGGGCTGGTCTCTCCCCTCTCTGGTACGCCAGCTTCGCAGCACAGAACAGGAAAGACTTGGCCCGGGTTGTGAAGACATCTCAGAAGACCATCAGAGCTGAGCTTTCTAGCCTGGATGCTGTGTCTGCTGGACGCCTGCATAGGAGAGCCACCAAAATCTCCATGGACAGAACTCACCCCGGACAAAATCTGTTTGCCCCCCTGCCATCAGGAAAGCAGTTCCGCAATATAAAATCTCATACTAATAAACTAAGGAGCAGCTTTTTTCCCCAAAGCTGTGGCTTCCGTCACGCCTCCTCTTCCCTACTCGCCCTCTCCTCACTCTCACGCACACCAACATAAGCTACAGACTGCCAAACACTGCTGCACCTTTCAGCAAGGGACAGTGCAATTGTTTTATTGACCCTTTTTTATTTATTCATCTAAGATTTGGGTTTTATATTATTTTAAATACAAAATTTGATCTTCTTCCTATTTATTGGCTGCTCGAAGGAATCTGATTGAAACCGACAAAGTTTTGTTGCTTTATAGCAATGACAATGACAGGAGCATGTACAACATGACTGCATGCAAATCAACACAAAAGGGATGCAGTTTTCAGCTGATTGTCCTCATGTCTATACTGTTAGTAGGCAATTATAGTGCACTTTATGCAGGATCTTAGTGAATCAGGCTGAACCAGGGGAGGCTGGTGATGAAATCCTTAGGTGGGGCTCTTCATAATTATGCAATTTCAGCCAATGTTAACTTCATTTAAATACAGCGCGTTTCTAAACCACGTTACAACAATCATGCCTTTTTTAGACTGAGAGAGGCCTAAGTGTTGAAATGTATTGTACCTTTGAACAGCTAGTGAATAGAGAGCATTTATTAACTAACATACTTTTAAACAAATACAAGCAAATGTTTAATTAGGCCCTTTTAGAAACTGTGTGTTTTGGGATTGGTTTACTTGAAATGACAGTTAGTCTGAGTTTAGGAAAAACAAAATTGGGTATATTTTCAAACAACAATCCATCTTTCAAATCATTTTTGGATGCTTTGAAAGAAACTTCAAAAAAAGAAGTGCAAAAAACAAACTGCTTTTTTTTATCGCTTATATTTTGACTCATTGATAAATATGAGCATATCTAAAGATTTAGAAACATTAACAAATCTGGACATATTTGCTATATTCTGACCACATTTCTCTTTGCGTGCATTTAACAATAACTTTGATGCAGAAACTTGAACCTGACCTGCAGCTTTTCTGTCTACTTTCTCCTTTCAAACATTAAATTAGAAGAGATGAAGCAGAGTTGATAATCAGAGACTCACTACTTGTTATATTCATCTCAACATCTTGTAGAAACACACCCTGGCACCTCCTATTGACCGGCTGCCAATGCATGTAATTGGTTTTCTTCTTCTCAGGATAACTAAATAACGCATTTCATGAGAAACTAAATTTGTTGAAATTTTACATGCAGATGGACAGAAAAACTCCTTATCCCATGTAGCCGGTGGCCGATAGTATGTACGTAACTTATAGATACACAAAAAGGCAAGTTGGTGGAGTTTGTGTACTTTGACACAAATCACCTATATATCAAATGTAATAATTCTTTATGCTTAAAAACGGGTTGTTGTTGGTCAGGTCAAAAGTTAACATTTTAGTACTTGTGCTCTAGCAAACTCTTGCCAATCACACTTTCCAATGAGTGTATTTTTCAGAGAACATTCCACATCATACCAAGTGTAAAGCAGATGAGATCTAAATAGGTTGTTTTTGTTTTTTTTTGTTTTTTTTATCATGATTAAATAATAACACAGCAGCGATGGCAGCAGCAGCAAGCAAACCGCCCAAAATAGGGAAAACAGTCAATAAATCCTTTGGAGAATTGTCCACATATTCATCATTTATTAGACTCAATTTTTTCTTTCATGGATGACAAACTGCTGGGAGCCTATAAGATACTTTAAAATTTTAACATGTGTTCAGCTGTGACCTGACAATGATGAAATACCTGTGGAAAATTAAATAAAGGTCAAACAGGTAAATCTAGTTATGGGTCAGTGACTACACTATGAGAACCATCCATCCATCCATCCATCCATCTATGGGAGAAAACCACGGCTCACAGAGCTAACTCAGCGAGAGATTATGTAAACTCTACATAGAAATGTACCTCTGTGCAAAAACACACCTTTGAGGTCAATTGATTACTTTGAGTTGGGTGTGTGTGAATCTGCTTCTGACTACCCTTTGATGGACTGGTGACCTCTTCACAGTGCAACCTGTTTTTTTGCTTGGATCAGCTCCAACCCACTGTGATCCTAAGTTGGATGAAGCAGTATAGATGGATGGATCGATGGATGGATAACTTGGATTAGTTAGGAAAAGACTGATGTATGAAAAATACTTTAGGTGTTTAAGTGCTCATTACGCTGTAAATCATCATAATCAGCCGTATCATAACTTTTACTGTCTGTGTAAACACGCGCTGGGCTTGTGCTTCATACACTGGTGGGGTTGGGTCGTGTCTTATTATGCTGCACAGAGAGAACATAGTGTGTCCACCACTGAATAAATCTACAGTCAGCAAGGTCATACCTGTAAATATTGTCTCTGGCTGTGAACCATTTTCCCAGCCAGCTGTCACTGCAGGGTGTTACGTGCACACACACGCACACACACACACACACACACACACACACACACACACACACACACACACACACACACACCTTCCATGGGATATTGATTTAACATCCTGCTTGTACAAGCTTATTCAAAATGTAGTCATAGCTGATGGCTAAACACAAAAATGAATGTGTAGATAGGGTGCGTGCGTGTGTGTGTGTGTGTGTGTGTGTGTGTGTGTGTGTGTGTGTGTGTGTGTGTGGTGTGTGTGTGTCCTCGCACAAATACAGCACAGAGTGAGGGATCACAAAGGTACAGAAGTTGCTCTGTTGCAGCGGGTTTGGAATCACATGCAGATGCGTTTGTTGCTGTGCACTGAAGTCACCTCACCAAATTTCTATCAAGTACTGCGAAGCAGCCGACTGTGTCCTAATGCGGCTTTAATCACAGGTTTAATGAATTAAAGTTGGATGTGGGTGCTTCACTGCTTCATCAGCTGCTTTCATTTCCTGTATGAGAACAGTGGAAGTGTTATCCTGAACAGCAGCTCTCATCACTCAGTGGTCCAGTTTCTTGTTTATGTGCACTTATCATTACGAACGGGGTCGAGTTTAATCATTGTCATTTACATTTCTGAGCCATGCATTTGTTGAATGAGCATCATTGCAGTAGAACTCAGTATGCAGGTTGGCCCCCATGCAAAAATCATTTGTTCCGATGCCAAACAGTTTATTCTGTTGTTGCTGTTGTTTATCGCTTTGAGCCTCTGGTTTCTCCGGGTGCTGACAAGGTGCCAATCATGCAGTCGGTTTGATCGGTGGCTGATTAACTGCATCGCCAGTATGTCTTGTTACTGCAGACTTCAATCATCCAATGCACAAAAGAAGACCAAATAAGAACCGGCAGCAGAACAAGCTTACATTAGCATCACATATTCTGTGGGTGCAACTAAATTAGTCTGCCCCTCCTACCACTGATGCATGTTCCACAAATACATATTCCTCTATTCTCTTACTGGTCATGCCATGTTTATTTGGATTTTAATAAGCATTAGATACATTTATTGAAAAAAAAAATAAATAAATAATCTGAAATTTCTGTATTGCAGCTTCAGAAGTTCGTGGTTAGGAAAAACTTGTACAATACTTCACATGTTTCTATTTTATTGACAATATAAGAAATTATTGCATATACTTATGTATAATATCCATGGAACATTTCTAGTTATTGAAAAAAAAAAAGCATTTGATCTTTAAATATGTACCACACTTTTTTTCTCATTACATTCAGTCACTTTTTCTGTCAAAGAGAAGATTGCCAAATGGATGATATCTCATTTTTTTTTCTCCAGGAAGCTGTCAGACTGCTGAGAGTTTTTTTTTTCTTCTTCTCTCAAACAAGTAAAGAAAAGAGCTGTGGGGAAGAAAAGGTTTTTACTTGTCTCTCGTGCACCACAGTGAGTTCTGCCCATGTGTCAAATAATAACAAGACAGTCAATCATTATTCTCTCCAACTTCTTGGAAAAAGATGAAGAAGCCTTCAGTGTTAGACTCACACTGAATGTGAATGAGTGAGCGTGGTGATATATTGAGAGAGCAGGTAAGGAACTGTGTCGCTGGAGTGTCTAGACACCCAGCTCTGGTCTTGTGTACAGAAATAGACTGGTGACCTGGTGCGTGTCTGTCAGATAACTCCCACTGCAGCATCGGGGATTTGGCTCATTCCCCTTTAAATTTTTTTTTTTTTTTTTTTATCAAAGCAGCCGGCAGTGCAAGACATTACATTCACATATTGAGCCCATAGTCACTCATACTGTTAACCTCGGGTTTTTATTTTGGTTTTTTTTGTTTGAAGAGTGAAAGTTACAGTTGTTTGTTCTTAGATGTATTAAAACAAGGTGGAAGTGACATTTCAAATAACACAAACAAGATGACCAGCAGTCAGTTACTACCTCACTATAACCAATTTAGACTCCAATTACACAATAATATTTTAAGTAAAAATGTTTCTTTTGTGGTGTGTTTTTTCAGAAAAGTTTAGCAATGTTTTGAAAGATATCTGTTTACTCGGAAACTATAGAAAAGCTGAAAATGTTTCCATTTAGGGCTACTAGTGTATGTCGTAGCTTGTTTTTTTTAATGAAACCTCAAACAGACAAAACACTCTAAAACTACCAATTCCCAGGAGAACATGGACAGGCAGTCATGACACTTTTGATGCCGCTATTGTTGATATTGTTCATTTTATGAACCTCAGTCTAATCCTCCATGAAGTCCACGTCTGTCTCCTGTCTTTTGTAAATGGACTGCACTTATATAGCGTTTTTAAACTACGTGAGCAACTCCAAAGCACTTTATATCGCTAATCACATTCACCCATTCACACACCAATGGAGGCTGGGGCCATGTATGGCGCTGTCACTCCAATAGGAGCAATTTGGAGTTCAGCGTCGATTGGGAGACGGAAGCCCTGGCAACTGCCCCATGCAGGGAGGAGAACTGAAGCTATGTTTACATGTACCCGGGTTTTTACAAAACCAGATATGTCCCCACCCCCCTACGTTTACAAAAAAATTCTTAATTTACACATACCTGCATATACACCTGGTTCAGAGCTTTTATGAGAATGCCAAACCTGTATGGGGCAGTGTAACAAGAAGCATCAAGTCTTGAAAAATAACACATCACGAATGACGCAAGTTATTTCCTGTTCTTTCAGCAAAAGTTTGTTTTTTTGGACCAATACACAAGTAAAGCTCTTCCTAGATGTGGTGCCAGAATATAGAACTAATAAAGCACAAGAGCAAGCACTGCTTTCACTGTAACCATTCTCATCACAGCGTTCAAATTGTAAACACAGGTCGCATACATTCTGTCCCATATTGTGACATCAACTTCCATCTACCCTTCTATAAAATGCAAACAGAGACACTGAGTTTTTCTAAATGTCCACTGTGGCCAGAGTTTACAGAAATCATTGCTCATGGTGACATGTAGCTGTGTTTATATGTAAATGCAAGGCCCAAACACGTGTCAACATGGCCTTGGACACTTGTTTGGCATGAGACTTAAAATATAAAATAGGAAAATACAAGGATGGACTATTCAGAACTTTCATCCAGGAGCAGACAGTTAAACATGTGCTCATGGTTTGTGCAAAGGGAAAGGGAACAGTTATGTGCAACAGTGTTAGACACTGGAATAAAATCAATAACTCAAGCATTTGCTCAATCCTCCAGAGAACTAGACACAAGTTGTGGGAGCAGTAATTAATTTCACTCAAAGTGTTCTTTGTGAAAATCTGTGATAGGCACCAGTGTGTCCAAAGTCATCCAGTCTGCCGGAAAGGGAATAGAAGTGTCAGTTTCAAGGTGTTCTTGGTAGTTTGCTCCAGATATCCCGCATTTCACTGGTGTTTTACTTGTGTTTTGTGCAAAGTGAAAATGCAACATGTTTGCCTTTTCGTCTCATGAAGGTTTTACCTTTACATGCATGGCCACGTTGTCATGTATATGGTTCCCTAAATTGCAATAGTGGTTTTCCATTTTCACTTGAAAACGTTGTATGAATGGGGACTTGGGGATTTGTTCGATTAAATTGAGCACTGAAAATCAAACTGCACACTGCCCTTTCTTAATGAAGTACAAATCTGTGTTTATAGTTTTCACACTATGATGCCTGCTATTTCTTTTTTTAAATCAATGGGCTCATATGGTCCACCAGTATGTGTTTGATCTTTATATCACGAGTTATTATTATCATAAACATATTTTTTTAGTCAAAAAAATACTAAAATCAAGCAGCTGTTCTCTCTGACAAACCAAAGCAGTGTGTCAAAGTCATTTACCCTGATTGATGCGTTAGCAGAACTGATCCCATAATTCTGTTTAACACCCCAGTTATTTTTCAGGACTTGACAGGAATAGACCTCAGCCCCACCTCATCTACTTACCTTGAGTAAACACCTCATAATAACCACCTTTGATTTACTCCCTATGTATGAAAAACTTTCCTGGGAATGTAGATACAATTGTGAATTTCGCACAGGATCAACATAAGTGAGCTTGTTATCTCACTATAAGATGTATAGATTTTTTATTTTTGTGAGAAACCTCTAATATATTGTATCATTACATTTAAAAGTCACACTAAAACAGGTTTTTTTCTTAATATCAAAATTTATTAAATGTCCTGTGAATTGTTTAAAGACGTATACCAAGGTATATATGAGAAGCTGTTGGGGAGAAAATAAATAACGACTGAGAAGAGAGAAAAAGTGCTCTGTCATCCGTCTGATAAAATCAAGGTTATCATCGATCAACAACAACAAAAAAAATATGTTGACTTGGCCGTGTGCTCCAGTAGCCAGGTCAATAAATGTTGTTTGTGTACACATTGTTTACAAAGTATAGTCTCATACTCCTCTTCCTGCTATATACTGTATTCATGAACCATATGTTTACAGTATATAATCCAAGCACCTAAGGTAAACTATCAGTATGCATGATGGGAAGATATGTGTGACCACAGGCAAGACAACAAGATCAGCTGTGGAGAAACTGGCAAGCACTGAAGTGAAGCATAAACAAGGACCCACATGTGGAAATAGAACCATTGACAAGCTGCACAGTTTGTGGTGTCCATCGTTGTTTCACTGTGAAGGACTCTAGTTCAATAATGACCTTGAGACTTGTCCACATGAACACATTTGTTCATTTTCTTCTTTTCCGAGGTACATTAATGCCACACAACAAACTAGTGCACATCCAGCACCCTTGGCAAATACAGTGAAGTAAACCATCAAAGTTGATGTGTGATATTTCCAGCATAGAAATGCCACCAAATGCCCGACAGGTCATCCTGCAAATTTGACTTGATTTATCTCAGAAGGGATTCAGTGGAATGCAGTATGTGTTTCCAAATAGAGGCACTAACTTAAATAATATATTGCCGGATAGTATACCGAGCTTTAGCTACGGGGATCTATGCATTAGGTATTCATCTATAGGCTTTCAGGGGTCTCTCGGGTGAAAACGTATTGGTAGATCCATCTGGAAGACTTTTCGATTATTTTGCTGCACCATTCTCATCTTCCATAAAAAAAAAAAAAAAAAAATTCACATCTTGTTCATCGGCAGGACCTCAAACCCTTATCATCTTGTCATACAGCGACGTAGATAGAAATTGGCCCGTGACACACCTGATTGATTTCTCTATTGGTACTCTCAGTTTTCTCTTTATAGGTCCCCAAGAAGCTTTCCATGCACCAAAAGCAATGGTAGATCCATCCTTTACACTGCTGTCATTCTGCCATTCCATTCCCACCTGCTAGAGGCTACTCTTGTATTTCATCTTTAGGAAACTATTCATTCATTTCTCATTTGAAGCGAAGGTTCAAATGTGAAAAAACGACTGTGTGATGAGACCATGCTCACCTTATACATTATTGATAGCTGACATACTCAGTTTTCCGAAGCCCAAGCTCCAGTAATAAGGCGATGATTATTACTGGAAAGTGAAGCATTTTTTTGGCAGTAAAAACTAACATTGATTGGTGTTTAAAATAAAAAAAAACTATGTATAATCAATACACAAAATATTATTTCGTTTCAACATTTTACATTTAGAAGTGTTGAGTATAAAGGGACAAACACCCCTGAAAGGTCGTTAGCTTATTGCCAGGTTCACACAGAGAAAGAGAGAGAAAGAAAGTTACACATGCATTTGTGGCTTTCCTGATTGTCTTAGGGCTATGGGAAGGACCAGGCTACCTGAAGGAAACCTATGCAAGTCCCCAAATAAAATTAAAACTCCACACAACTCCAATCTTAAAATGGAGTTTAGAATATTCTTGCTTTGAGGTAAAGGTATTGACCACTACAACCCGATGTTGCAATGAAAAAGTTGCATGAATGCACGAACCAAATGCAAAACCTCATTCTTTATTTGTGATGCTGTTCGCTGGTGCCGTCAAGAAGTAAATGAATACATTTTGATAGGCAAATGTTTTTTAACTTCTGTGTAGGGAAACAATAGAGGGAAGAAAGTGACAGAACATGTGGAAGTTGTGTTGTGTTCATTGGAATCAGCAACAACTCTTTCGATTGTAGTGCAAATGATGTATTGAGTTTCTTCTGTATTTGCAGGATTGACGAGAGGCTGAAGTCTCACTATGAGATCCAGTAACACAGCCTTCTTGGGTTCTTTATGCTGTCATAATATTAATGAGGGTTTTATTTGATCACGGTACTATGAACCTATCCAGCCATGTAAGTGAAACTACCAACAAAATGTATTATCGGACTGTAGTCATCTTTCTTCAAGAAAAATCTATAATATAATCACACCGTGTGCATCTGGTCTATTTATCAAAAACATAACTACAGCGGTAGTCTCAGCCTAGTCGTTGTTGAAGCTGTCCTGTCAGGTTTTGGTCGCTGTACTGCTGGCAGCACTGTTGATTTCAGCTAAAGAATATTGTGAGCGAGATGACAGCACAGCCAATTTAGAACGACGCGTTTACTGACACAGGCCACGGGTCAGTTGTCACACCGAAGGGGCAAAGGCACCGGGACTCAGTCTGGCACCCACCAGCTTCTGTTCCAATGAGAAACAGGACAAAAACCTGGAATGGAAGAAAGAGACTGAATGATAGAATCAATCCAACTATAAATTACATTGGATCATTATTTGACTGGGGTTTTTTGGGATTCTGACAAGTGTCTTACCACCCAGGAAGACCTATTTTTATGTGGTTTTACATCTTTTTGTTGTGAGGAGTAACGTAACTTCATCACACGGATCCGAAAATATAAATATATCTATCATAAACATAACAAATTGATTGAAAAGCTTTCTTTCTTGATTTCTCTTTTGAGGATAATGTAAATCAGGATGTGTCTAAAAATAAGTAGTTTAAAATCTTCAGTGAAATGTAAATGGACAGGCATCCCAGAAAACGTTATTGAAAAAATTATCTCAATTCGTAGACCAGGGTCCTGATTACAAAGCTCAAAAATACAAAATTAAGATGAAAACTATCCACACTGATAATGTGTGATGAATGTTCAATAAAAGGTTCAGTCCGTCTGTTCATCTGTCCAACCACTCAAAATGACACATAATTTGAATATTATCCAGTAATAACATTGTCCTTCTCATCTTCACCCTTGAAACTACGTCTCGGAGCGAGAATGGGAGAAGCAATTTACTGCAGAGTTTTCAAGTTGATCCCCTTCCACAGACAAATCACTACTTATTTTCAGAACCAAACTGCTCAATGGACGATTTTCACGTCCTTGGAAATTCAATGAAATCAATACAATTCAATTGAATTTTATTTCTATAGCACTACATACAACACCCCCATTTCAAGCACTTTTACAGAAGAAGGCCCAACGGCTCCACTTGAGCCAGTGTAGGGTAACAAGGGAAAGGGAAATATGCCTTTAAACCAGGCTCGGAGATGGAGATTTTTTCGACAGACAGACAGACAGACAATAGTGACACATAGCGAGTGAGAAAGGAATGACCCTCATTTCAAGTCTCCCAGCAGCCTTAACCTTATAGCAGCCTCACTAGAAAATGTCCCAGGGCAGCCTGAATGAGCCTTAAATAAGCTTTATTAAATAGAAAAGTTTTAAGCCTAACCTTAAAGTAGACTGTAACAGCCTTCTTCACTGAACCTGTGAGCTGGTTGCACTTGAGAGGAGCCTGATCGCTGAAAGACAATAATGTTCTAGAGCAGAAACAGCAACCCTTAAGCCCAGCAGGTCTGTCGTTGTTGTTGTTGTTGTTCCGTTTTGTCCTTGGGGCACAACTGCAAGAAAAGCATTCAATTTCATTCTATTCCAAGAGAACTTTGCAACTCTGTTTGAACTGAAAACACAAGCTCTCAGAAGCTCTTTTCCCATTAAATATTTATGTTGTTTCTCCACAAGTAAAATATAGTGTTACGTTATTTGTTGTGGTAAATCACATGTAACTGCATGTTCAGCTGTTTGCTGAAGCAGCAAAACGTGAGCTTCCATCACATTTTTCACACCAGTAACTGACACAGAGGTCAACATCAGCCGGCACATCAAAGAAAATGAGCAAACTTCAAGTTTGATGAAGAGGCTGTGCCGAGAGAAGACGGATACAGCGTTCTCGTCATTAGCACAAATCCATTTTTCAAGTAAAGCGGAGTGCTGAGATCTGCTGCCACAGATTCTTCAGCTTGACGCTGTGTTGTGGAGCCGAGTGTCAGATACTGTCGGGGCGGTGCCATCGATCAGTCGAATCCTGCAAAGACATTCACATCTGAAAAATGTAACCCAGGGAATTTAAAAGTCCTGTCAGGTCATTGTTACTGGTTTAATATTTTAGGACTATTTGTCTTGATCACTTCTTGATGGCATTCTTCTTTGGATATTCATCCATTACATTTGTAATTTAGCTTTTCTTTTGCCATAAATATTGTAAGT
>OMNM01000059.1:9193-30114 GCA_900302745.1 Parablennius parvicornis
TTTTTTTTTTTTTAAAGCAACATTGAATAGGCAATTTTTTAAATTATGTATTTAATGGCAATGCAGTTTAGAAGTGAATGTGATGTAAATTCTATGAAGACAAAGTGAATTAAAGTTACAGTACTTGTAAACCAACGGATGTTAATTTATTTTATTGTGGATCTCCAGGTGGTCCAGCATTCAGACAGAAATTACGACTTGACATGAGGCAAAGTATATGCGGCCCGTAAATTTAGTGAGTTTTTTTGTTGTTGTTATTTAATTGATTTATTTCAAACATAAGACTGTGAAATCAACAAAACAAAAACATCCATAATAAATAAAGGAAAATAAGAAAAGAAAAAGATAGAAAATGAAATAAAGAGAAAAGAAAAAAATATGCATTCATCAACATGCTTGAAAAGGAGCAGCAAGAAGTATAAAGACTTATATAATCCTACCCCCTAATCTCTATTATATAGGTATACACACCTACGTACATACCTAATTTCCTTTGTAAAATTTTCACGATTATAAATATCATAACACATTCACACATCAATGTACACTACTTCACTGGCTCTGTAAGAGAGTTGACTTTCAAAGACATGCTTTCAACATTTTTATTGCTGTGGTGTGAGGACACATTTAATCTGTAGTAAAATAATTAAGCAGAAGAAAGGATACATGGAGAAAATGTCTGGTACACCCCTCCATCACACCGAGCAAATGGCACCCTGAATAGAAATGAGAGCACATAATAATTTGTACTTTAGATACTCTTTTGCACATTATCAAATAATATCGTGTCATGTATTCTGTAGCTTTATGATATAGTTAATGCTGTGGCACTGTCAATTTTTATCTTATTTTGTTTTGGCAGCAGATACCATTATGGGGAAGAAGAACCTAATAAGATAGTTTCTCTGACACAAATAAAACAGCATCAGCCTAACTGGAGCTTTCACTGAAGTGAAGCTGTAAGTTGACCAACAGCCTTATGTTTACACAGCTAAGAGTCATGTTTCATTGGGACAGTATGAGCAAACACACTAGAAGCATGAAAACTAAGACAGACTGGGGGTTTTTGAGGACAGTAAAGTCCAACTGCGTAACTGATCCTGGCAGTAACCTCAACAAGTTGACAAGAGCAGGTGAAGCTCTCGGGTTCATCTCGGTCTTTGAATGACATTTTGACGACTACTCCAAGAAACATTTCTAAACGCCAGTTAAGTAAGAAAATATGGCAAACTCATTTGAAATAAAAAGGCAGAGAAGCAGTTGACATCTTGACTATAGAAAATATCAACCTGTGGGGGAGAAACATTAAAAATCTAACTCCACTTCTCTGTATAACTTCTGTATGTGTATCACAGTGCTTTAAAGACATAAAGTAAAATAATGCAATCTCCTATTTTCTACCACTTTGTATGTCATTTAAAACACACTGGAACACAAAGCCACACCACATCAAATCATGATCCAATTAGCTCACTGTTAAATGTGAACCATGCTGATAATTAGTGGAGAGTAATAGTGATAAAGCTCTAAGTGTGTCACCTTGCAGAACTAGGACAGCAGAGAAAGCTACAGGGGCTATTGGAAGAACTCGCACACAATTGGCCAGCGTGAACACTGAGTCGCACCTCAGTCATGTGCCTAAAATAACCCTTATATGTTGTTGTCAGGCAAAACCCCATAATGTGATTTTGTCATTATTGGTTTCTCCTGTCCCTCTCTTTATTTTTCTCCCACCTGCTCTCTTTCCCTGTGTGTGTGTGTGTGTGTGTTTGTGCGCGTGTGTGCGCGTGCGTGTGTGTGTAGACCTGTCGATGACGCTAGTGACTAATTGCTCTTCTCATGTGGAGAGGGGGGAGTGAGCACAAGTAAAATTAACAAATGCAGCGTGTGATTTTATGACTGCACAACATAATGAGCAACACAAACCACTGTATACTAAGTAGTCCATCACTGACTGTGTCTACGTCACTTCTTCATCCTCATTTTCTGAGTCATCAATTTCATTTCCATGTGCCTACATGAACTAGTCACAATAATGTCATGATTGTTTTTTCCCACTTTATTGGATATTATTTGATTTACTGTAGCATATTGTCATCAATATAAGTATTTATCAATACTTGTATCAGCTTGGACACTTGTGGAGTCTGACTCCTTAAAATGCATATCCTGCCCTCTGCTGGGGTAATATGGCCTTGCATGGTCTCTGTACAATAAGGGACGCTGCAAATGTGAATGTTTTTTTTGTTTCTTTTTCTTTCAAGCATATTACCCTGAACACAACTTAGCCTATTTTGGATATTGTTTCTGTGGTTTTTGTAACAAAAACAAGCTACAGGCAAAACAATAACACCAGCACTTGGAGGGGCTACACTTATACCTCTCACGTCCAAGCATTTCATTGTATTTATTGCCGTTTTAATCTCAAACTATCTGGAAAACATTTAGTGGATATGATGGGCCAGCACTATAGTTTTCACTGAACATGTAGAATCACAGTTACTTTTCTCAGTAGCTAGCTGCTCTCTGTTACTGCTGCTATCTGAGCAACCTGTTGGCTTTAGCATTGACCAACTTTTTACCTATGCTACAGTCACAGCTCTAATTAAAAGTTAGCTTACCTTGTTGAAAATTGTCTGCATGCTGGTTGTTTATCCTCGCTGTTTCCTTGTTTGGTTCCGGCAGTCTTGCATGAGGTATTACTTTCAAGAGCAGCTGTATTAACTGAAATCAGCAAACTGGTGTAATGTAATCTGAAATCAAGTTAGTCTAATTTTACACTTCACAATCAATTAAATGTAAACCGCAATTAATCGATTGTGCAATGTCATTCCTATTAAGTTTTATTTTCAGTAACTCTCGAATTAATTGATTGTAAGCAAGTACTAATCTACTGTAACATGCACAATACTGTTCATTATTTAGCCTACCTGTTTAAAGAGGAGCGGAGTTATCTTACCATTCACTCCAAATAAATGTAACTTGGGAAAGTTATTCACATATTAATGTGTACATGGCTGTATCATGGTGATATCGCTGTGGTGTTGTAGCTGTCAGCTCTGTGGTTCCTGTAATAACTGATTCACTAAGTGCATTTAAATCACGGGTCAAACATGAAGCCTTCGGGCAAAAACCGCCTCACAAAAGGGTTCAATCAGGCCTACAGGATGAATTTCCAAAGAAAATAACAAAAAGATATTAACTGCAACTTTACTTTAGGGTAAAGGCTAAGGTGACTGCTGTTCCTCATCTGTCCACTTTGGGCAATGGTTTAGTAAGAGTGAAAATAAAAACCCAACAGCAATAACTGACCACCAGATAGCTTGATCAGTGATGCAGCAGAAAAAAGCTTAGACCAAATTAGCTCCGGACCTGACATGATTTAAACATTTTGGAGCAACTCAGAATTCAGTGTCTTGTACAAGCACATGGGCACTTTGAGATTTGAAGACAACCCCACCTATTGTGTCACAGCTGCTCTGACATTACCCCAGTAAGTTGAAGGGGCATTGTCAGAGCAACTGTCTTCCACGTTACTCTATTTTTCTGGTTCTTGAGATAGTCTTTTTTTTTTTTAATTAATCACATTGAGAAGGAGCAATGACAAAACATCTGTGTTGCAGTACAAAGGAAAAGTTAACCTGACATACATGTGATAACAATAGTGCATCACAGGTTTGTGGATTTAGCATGTTTGATTGATCCTTCTTGGTGAAATTGTTCCTGCTGGGGGTCAAGAGCCTTGCTCAGGAATCCACAGTGGTGACCAATTCTAGCTGTGGGTTTCAAACTTCGATCTAAAGTTTGCTTCTGGGCCACCATATGGATAAAGATGAATCTTAATCTTTTGGGTTAAAACATTTGTCATCTTCCTGTCAGAGGGAGTGAGTTTGTTCAAAATGAAAGAGGCTTTCCTCCTCCTTCAAAACTACTTGATGAATCTTCACCAAATGTTCACCACAGATAAATCTTAGATTATAGAATCGATTACATTTTGGAAGTGATCCGGATCTGAATCTGGATCCGAATTCTGGATCTGGATTTTAATTTCTGGGGTCTCAAATGTCAGGTGGATCAGGTCAAAAGTACATGACACGATCTTCGCCAAATGTTTAACACATATGAAGCTATGGAAAACTTCAAAAATTACAATTTGGAAACCGAATCCAGATGAAAATTAGAATTACTATGGGGATAATATGTCTTTCCTTCAGTGTCGGCATTGGTGGACGTCACTCATCTCTAATTGTTCTTGTTGTCCATGCGCTTCTCATGAGATGACCTCAAGCAACGTTATTTTTAAGCTCCCAAAGTGCTGTATGAATAGCTGTAGTTCAGGGTGCTCAAGAGGCTTTGAGAAATAGTTAAACGAGAAAAGCATTTCCACGTGATGTAAAGTACTGGCTGTTAAACGATTATATTTCAAAAGCCACAATGAAGAACATGCAAGTAATTGATTAACTGTAATTACAATTATTTTTATACAGCCTGGAGTGAATGATGAATGTATTTCACTTACATAGCGCTTTTCCCCTCCTTTTGCAGCTTCCACAGTGTTCTACACCATTAATGACATTCACCCATTCACATACACATCAGTGGAGGCCATCTATCGAGGGAAGGGTTAATAACCCTGTTTCATTGGGAGCAATTCAGGGTTGAGTATTTTGCTCAAGGTCACATCAACATGTGGACAGGGATAGATGCAGAATCGAACTTGCAACCTTCAGATTGAGAATACACCTACTCTACCACAGAAGCTCACAATAATGTGAAAGACATTACAGATGGACACTTTAAAGGCATGAGCTGCAAAATAATATAAATGTGCACATTTATTGTTTTTGTTATCCTGAAAATAACAAAGAAATTAAGAAAATAGATTAACACGATACATAAAATTGAATTATCGACCATGTGCGCGCTCATAAATGTCATTCATTTCATGTGATGTCAATCAATATGTTTATCTGATAAGACTTAATATGCACTGGTGTTCACTATAATTGTGTTCCTCTATTTTTTACAAAAAACTGAAATAAACTTTGCACAATGTGATAACTGATGAAGCTAAACTACTGTAGTCCTCTCGTCTTGCACCACTTAAGCTTATGGGTAGTTTTAAACTGCACTGAGGGGCCAGAGGTTGAAGAGAACAATGTAAACAAAGGGAGACGGTGAACCTCACAATACTGTTCACAGTGGATAATGACTTAATCTATGTACCCTTTATAAAGAGTTACACTGAGAATGAATTGAGTTAACTGAAGCAATATAAAGAAATATCGCTAACTGCACAATTTGAATGTTTATTGACATCATTACACTGTCCAGATACAATAAAACAATGTCAGTAGTGGCCTTTATTTTAATAGACTCCAGGTAGTTTAACTACTCGTAAGCAACGAGGTTGACCATACACAAAAGACATAATCTCCTGTGTGCAAGGTAATAAAGAATCTTGCATGCAGGATATGCTGAGGTACTGTTAGCGAAAATGTCCCAGCAGGGGGCGCTCTCATTCTATATAAAGGAGACAATTTACAATGTAATAATAAATTTGGATTAACTCTAATGCAATCTCATTGGGATAGTTACATTGTCCTGTGTGATTATGTTCTTAAATTATCTATTTGAACTTTTGTTGACATCAAACATTGATGGATGCTGCTTTGACCAAGGTGAAAAGGGGAACTTTGGTGACATTTTATGTATATGCACATCATGCACTTTCTGAAAATACATTGGTTCAAATTATTAGATTCAACTGTAAATTCAAAGACACTTGAATGTTCTGGTTATTCAAATGTAATGTAGGGTCACTTCTTGTTGAACCACAGCTGCTCTGCTGTCTTGTATCAATAGCAGTCATACTGTGATCAGCAGATCACAGCCTGATGAACTCAGCAACAAACTGTAACCTTTAATATTGAATGATCATTTGTTTTGTGTAATCTGGAGAAAGGTCATTGCGTGGGTCAAAGATGATCACACTCCCTTTATGAAAGATTTTAAGATATTTATGAAAGATTATAAGATATTGTCTAATAAACTATCCCAAGTCAGTATTAAAATAGACTTATGCCACTGGCCCTTTGTTGGCCTCCACCAATACAAATCAGAGTACTGTTAAAGCACAAGGTTGCCAAAGATTACACTTGATCCTGTCATAATATAACCAAACAAATCACCGTCCGTCTGGGTTTTTCAAGGCCAAAGCCCACTTTATTGTACTTAGATTATAGTTTCTCCACAGGGCAAAGTGGAAAAAAAAAAAAAGATTCCCTCACATGTCCCTCAGCAGTAGATCATGTGCTTTTTTAGAGGCAGACAAACATTGTAAGCTTTGTTGCCAAAATATACTGTACGCTCCCTGTCAAAGTCAACGCAATCAAGGTGAGGGTGTGTTATGGAACCACAAAAAAGTCATCACAGATTGAAAATAGACCGGGTCAACCCTGCAACCTGACCTTATGAACTGGAAGTGTTCCAAGGCAAAGGGAACACTTCGTCCTCATAGTTATATTATTAACACCTCCTAAATCATATATTGCAAATTTGCCACTTTGGTGGAATCTGTGGTTTTACATGTGCAGAGAATATTTGAACAGTTCCTGCTGGATTTAACCAACACATTCAAGAATGCTCCTACTGTATATCCACTATTAGTCTAGGGGAAGAGAACCACTTCACGTGAATAGCTTGTGTGTATTTGAGAGCAACATGCATGCATGTCATTAGTTAAGAGAACTACATATTTAATCATCAATGCCAGCAAAGGTCTTCAATCTTTAATCTGGATTTTTTCATTTGAACTTCAAGTAGGAGATTATTTTCAAAAGAAAAGTTGTGCATTCAGCCACCTCTTTTTAGCTCATGTAATAGCTTTGTCGTCTTTGTCTTCGCCCTTGTTTGAGACTTTGAACAAAAAGCTACGGTGCAGATTTGGTCAGGATGGCATTGTAGGTGGGAGCAATGGGACGGTATCTCTGCTATTTTGATGACAACATCCTTTTGGCGTGCCTCCAGCTTGCACTGAAATAGTCTGTCTAGTCTGATTGCATGGGTTTGCCCAAAAAAATTATATGTATGCACTATTTTTGTGGCAAGACTGGGGGATCCACCCTGAGGTGGAGGGGTCGAAGTATCTCAGCTCAGAGTGTCCGTCATAGTTTTGGGAGGTCGGCAGATGTGCTGTAGATTCAGACAAGCAGCAGCAGCTGCAGCAGCAGTAATATGTTATATTATACTACATTGTTAAGATAAAGTAAGATTTCAGCAGTGAAGCAAACAAACAAACCCACAGGGCACCCCACCACTTAAAATGCCACCCTCAACCGTAAGCCTGGGGAGAGGAGAACCCAGACCTCGCCAGGTAAAATAACCCTACCCAATGTTTGTGTACTTGTTTGTGGTGGACTGGCAATTTTCTTATGAGAACAAGCTACCTCTCATCTAATGTTGGCTAGAATAGGCTTCAGTTCCCTGGTACAGAAAATGGATGAATGGGTAATTATGACTTATCACAAAGGAAACATTCACCACACAGGTCCACAGTCATGCACATAGAAGTATAGTATTACGTGGGAGGGTTAACAAATGAGTAAAGGTCAGAGTTAAATGGCAAACACAGCAATCCCTCATACTGACTATATCAAATCCAAATATAGGGGGCTGATCCCCCCATTGTTCCTTGGCTCATTTCACTTTGTCTGTTTATGTTTTCCTGAGTGCTTGTCTCTCTGAGTCGTTCCAGACTATCCAGAGGTTGTTGAATGAGGCTCGGTTTCGTTGATCACAGAAACAACTCTTGTTATTCATCATGCTGTCAATGTCAAGCTGAGTAGCTTACTTTGATAACTTACCAATCAAATATCTTTAGGATTTCTATACTGTGTTGATGTGTCCACTCTTTCCCTCAAGTCACCTCCTCTTAAACCCAAATTTAATAACCAGGTACTATGCATTTCAGGAACTACAAACTAAACCCAATAAAGACAACAATATTTTTCTATACATTCATTTAAAACACCACTGAAGTTGATTATAAGGTGGGGGCATGTAATACATTGTTGGGATTATTATTGATGGAGGTAGATGCTGTTGAATACCTTAAACTCTGAAATATGTGAGGATGATATCAAATATACAGTCTTGACACTGTTGCAAAAACTATCCAAACTGTATTTAACTATCCAAACTGTATTTAAAACTGTGTTCCTTCACCAGTAATTAGTATCTTCAGATCGTAATTCAGGTTGAGTAGACACATACATCTTTCCAGAGACCTTCCATCACAACTCTTAGCACATTTGACACATTTAGCAGTTCCTAAATAATTTTGAATATTTTAGTATAAGAAGTATAGTACAGTATATGCCAGTATATTCTCTGGCTGTACCTTATCGGCCTAAGAGGAGTCAATGAGAAATCATGAATCAAGTCAAAACTAGTATACATAACATGTGCACTACGATTACTTTGCTTTTATTTTAAAAGCAAGAGCTTAATTTTCCAGGGTATGGAATTCATGCGCTTTGAAATAGTATCAGCCTTGAAATCAGCATAGTTGCCAAAGCACTCCACGTTGCTCTGATTTACTTAATTTCTACATCTGTACATTATTCTCAGTGGGAAAAAAAGTATTCATGAGAATAAAGGCAAACCAAACTATACCCACATGCAAGAATGGTTCGAATAACTTATGAAAAATTTGTTTGGTTTCCCGTCGGCAACTACACTGAGCTCAGAGGTGCTTTTCAGCTTACAAGACTTTGCAAATGCAACTTTAGTGTTATGATGGTGAAGAATGTATTGTTTAAAAGTGTGACCTTTATGGTTGACAGAATGTTAACACTTCATATAATCTGTTAGCTTAAGGAAAATGCTAGACAAGCAGTTCTGCACAATTCACTACAAGCCACCAAAAAGCAGCTCATGTATCAGAATAGAAGCATATGCTGCATGTCCATATAAGCCTGCAATAATTAGTAGACGTGCAAAGAAACAGGATGTCATGCACACCTCAATGACAGTCACTGTAGTAGCTGAATGTAAAAGATTAAAATGTGTGTTGCAATGCCTTGTTCCCCATAAGTTATCAGAACGTGCTATTATGGAAAATATAGAAGTATCATTAATATAACTATGCGAAATGACGCATGTTGCTGGGTAAAACAGGGTGGGAAATGTTATAAATTATACTGCAAAATGTAACTTGGGGCTCACTCTTCCGATATGCCTGGTTCACCCAGATGGTCAGAACCCTGAGCCCGAGATCTCGCTATCGCTCCATAAATTCTGCTCTGAGGTAAATTAAACTTCTGTTTAATCAGACCTTGAATTCTTTGTCATTCTTAAATGAACACGCTACAATGTTGTTCTAACAATCATTCTCTTCAATTGGTGACCTCCGACAAGGATCACGTTCCACAGATTCCCGGACTTGTGTGTGTCAGCGGTGCGCCTCATAAATTAATGTTAAGAAGATACATTTTGTCTTCCACTTGACACATACAAGTTCCTTATCTGTGTAGCCTAAATTTACATAATTACATAATTCATCGAAATTAATTGACAGATTTGATTAACTGTATGAATATACATGAAAATGCAGAATATATTTATCGATTGAAATTAAGTGGATAATCTGGGATTGATTCATTTAATTAACAGGTACCTATAATTATCTGGGACTGTGATTAACGTAAAGGATTTTATGTTTTAATTGTACGCAATCGCTATTGTCTGGGACATCGATTTACGTGAAAAAAAAAAAAGACTGTTGTTTTGTTTTGTCTGTGAGTAATTATTACAGTAGAAAATGCCGGTAATTAACATTTGATGTACCTGTAATTGTTTTTGTCTGTGGTTGATTAATTGGTGAATAACATTGGAACCAGGTAGTGTGATCTTGGTTACGTGACGGCCGGGTCACATGGAAGACAAAAGAGACCCGCCGAGGTCCATTGTGCAGATTTTAATCATATATGAAGTACCTCTGTCCGGCATACGTTAATACGTATGTGTGAAGAAAGAGAGAAAAGTGTTATAAGAATTAAACTAATGGCACAAATCATCTGTCCAGATAATTAAATAAGTGTTTTGGTTCCGTGACAGCCGGGTCACGTGAACAGTAAAAGGAAATGTATTTTCAGACTCACGAATCGCGTGGCATAACTGTTGGTTAGATAAAAACTGCATCTATATTGACGAATGTTTATTAGGGGCAACATTTTTAAATTGTAAAAGGGGTTTTGGTTCTGTGATTAGTACACCCAGTGGGACACCGCGAGTCAATAGGACTCTGGTAGCTTGTGTTCCTAGAACCTTAACACCCCTCATTAAGAGACTTTTTCCGTGAAAACAAACAAACAGAAAGCTGATTGCCCAATCAGTACTTGTGGAAAATTGGAGTCAGATGACATTAAGACTGACTAAGTGAAAAGTTGGCAGTGAACAAACAAGGTTGACATAACTAGTATTAAAAAAAAAAAAGAAGAAGAAAACTAACAACATACAACAAAAACACCACCATCATGGACGATGAATTTGAAAGAGAGAAATAATGATTTGATTGGGATAAACATGACAATGTAGAAAAACCACTCAGAGATCAACTGTTAAAAGCGATCTCTGTTGCAATAGTGGGACAGCCCACCCAAAGAAAGCAGAAACAAGAGGCAGACCGTCTTCACAAAATGTGGAACGAAATGTCAAAAGAGAGTCTATTTTCTGATAAAGCGGTAACAAAGGATCTGTTTAAAATCTTATGTCAGGCCGAGTCATGTTTGATTAAAATGATCGACCATGTAAAAAACAAGAAAACTGGCACCCTAACCAGACGCCGCATGCACCAGGAAGAAGACCTGAAAAAATATAAACAGTGGCGTGCTTGTGTCCGCGTCTTAGGGCAAGCAGGCTCCCAAGTTTATGTGACAAATGGGTTCAAAACTGTCAATGCGGATGGCCAGACTCAAGGGCGGTTGCAGGTACTGTCAGCCACGACCACCACCTCAAAGTCCCAACGCATGCTTCATCTGTGGCCAAATTGGACATTTCGCTCACGAATGCCCTCTGAACCCGGACTACTCACAGTGGCAGCCACCGGCCCACTATGGCCCCCTACAATGCGGGCTGCCTCACCAGCCCATGCCACCCTACCCAGGTCCACAGCAGGCACCAAACCCCGGAAGCGTTCTCGGTGGGGTGTGGGGAATCTACAGCCAGCAATAATGGGGCCCGAGGAGTGGGGAGGCGGACACCCTGTCCAACCCAGTCCTCCCGATTCGAGTGAACGGTACAGAGACTCAGATGATGGTGGACACCGGACCACATTACTCCTCCCTATCCACACTACCAAAGGGGGTAGGGTTGTCAGAAAAAACCATGTCTCTCACTGGCTTCTCGGGACAATCCACTGTTTTACCGTTCACTGAACCCGTCACTGTCAGCATCGCAGGACAGGTGCACTCAAATCAGTTCATCTATGCCCCACATTGCCCCATTCCTTTGCTTGGACGAGACTTGTTGCTGCTGACCAAACCGCTGATCAAGTGCTCAGGCGACGGCATAGCTCTGATTTTTCCTGACAGTCAACAATACACGTGCAACATTTCATCAGACACAATGATTTTGCTGAATGAAAGTGATTACTCTGTTGATGAACTTTCTGAAGTTGCTGACATCTACTGGGCTGAAATTGACCCTTCCGGGTTCGATGAGACCATGTGCATGTACTACCAATGGCTCCCGTGGTTGAGAGGCCTACACCCCTACCTCTCCCCCGCAGACCCCTACCATTGCACACTGTACTATGACAAGGACAGTGATTTGACGTATGAGGAAGCGTTTTCTGATATTGAGGGTTAACAGTGGCAACTGGCTGTATCGCACTTGTATGCAGGACCACAGGGTGTGGCATATGCCATTGATCTCACTCTCGTTCAGTCTGAATGGTACATGATGGCCACTGAAGCATTCACACACATCACCATGGCAGTAGCTGCTACACATCAGGCTAAAGCTCTAGGTCCGATGATTAAAGCTGCCATGACAGCTTCGGATTGGGTTGACATCAACATCCCCCGCGTGCGGTACTCCCCTTCGTGCGACACATACATGATACCGCATGCTCATGTGGCCTCCTCCACCTTACAGCACCACCGCATCTATGTAAATGACCTTCTCATAGCCGCGCCCACAGCCGAGGTGTGTCTCTCTGTCACCCACTCTGTGCTCAAACACCTCCTCGAAGGGGGATTTAAAGTCTCACGTGTGAAACTACAATGCGCACACGCACAGGTCTCGTTTGTATGTCGCCTTGTATCATCTCGCAGCACAGATATTTCCTCCTCACACAGAGATTTTATAATACACCATCCAGCCCCGACCACCGTGAAAACCATGCTCTCTTTTCTCGGTCTGGCAAATTACAGAAGGAATTTCATTCCTGATTTCGCAGAACACTCAGCCCCTCTGCGTCTCATGGTAAAAGAAGAGGGCATGCGTAATCTCAATGCACCACTCTGTTGGACACCCGCAACATCCGCTTTGTTATCGCAGGCAGCCGACATGTCCGTTCCAGATTGCAGTCGCCCATTCTACCTGGATGTTTCTGAAAGAGCGCACTCCATTTCTCGTGTGCTCTTCCAGAAAAAGGGGGATGATGATTGAAAGGTTCTCCTATACAGTTCAGTTATCCTCGACCAAGTCGAGCAATGTGCCCCACCATGCGCCAGACACTCCTCGGGACTTTCTAAACTCATTAAAAAAAAAAAAACTTCCCATATTGTTTTGAAACACCCATTCACTATACTAACACACCATGATTTGACAGCATTCATCACAAGCACAGCATTCACCATGACCGCACAGAGACAAACAAAAATGGAAGCTGTCTTACTACAACTACACATAACGTACACACATGAGGGCATAAACATGGCGGAAGGCATGACTGAAGGAACACCACATTGTTGTGAAGCCAGAACAACAAAAGAAAGCAAATTCAGAAAAGACCTATTTGATACTCCCCTGACTGAACCTGAAATGACGCTGTTTACTGATTGCTGTTGCTATAGACACCCTACAACAGGATTAATGGCGTCCTACTCAGTAATACGACTAGATGACTGGGAAGCAACGAGAGATGACTACGAGACACTAGAAGGTGACAGACTAACAAACTCAGACAAGATATCCGCACAAAAAGCAGAGCTATGTGCGGTGGTCAGAGCCTTACACTTGAGTGCAGAAAAGACAGTAAACATCTACACCGACTCAGCATATGTGTATAACACAGTGCACCTCATGGAATGGTTGAGAGCAGGTTTTAAAACCACTGCAGGAAAAGAAATAAAACATGCAGCTCTAATCAGGGACTTGATTGAGGCTCTACACTTACCCAGCAAGGTGGCCATTTTAAAGTGCAAGGCCATGACAAAGCCTACACCACAATAGCCAAACACGCCGGAGGCTACGAGGAAGAAATGATGATGTCATGTATGTCAGCAAGCCAAGGAATGGTTTGGGGAAAAGAAATGGTAACATCAGAACAGGAAGCAGCATCTCAAGAAGAAAAGACTGTTTGGATTGAAAAAGGAGCAAAGAAAGTTGAGGGTGTTTGACAGGGGCCGGCCGGACGTAAAGTGCACCCTGCAGGATTGTTGAAGGAGTTGATAGCAGAAGCCCACAGACCTTGTCATGTGGGGCAGGCAGAAGTACAAAGATTGTTGAGTAACTGGTGGCATCCATACATGAACAAAGTTGTTGAAGAGAAATTTGATCTTTGTGACACTTGCAGACAGTTCAATGTAAGACCTGACGTCAAGGTAGGCACAGGAAGGCAGGGATTTCCCATGCTACCAGGACAAGAAATTGTTATGGACTTCACTGACATGGGAGTGAGAGCCGGAGGGTTTCGTTATCTGCTTGTCCTGGTGGATGCATACACCGGATGGGCGGAGGCGTACCACTGCCGGAAGGACGACTCCAGCTCAGTGATAAAAGCATTGGTAAATCACTACATTCCACATCATGGGTATCCAAGACTCATACGGTCCGACAATGGTACACATTTCAAGAACAAATACCTACAGGAATTGGAAAGGTTGCTAGGGCTCGGACAGAAGTTTGGTACGGTGTACCACCCCCAGTTCCAGGGAAAGGTAGAAAGAATGAACAGGACGCTTAAGAACAAACTTGCAAAGGTTTGCTCTGAATTCAACCTCTCGTGGGTTGAGGCGTCACCACTGGCATTGGTGTCTGTCCGCTCCACAGTTAACTCACAAACAGGTTTCACTCCATTTGAACTTCGGACAGGACGGCCTTTCCATGGACCAGCGACGGTTCCTCTCCTCCATCAAGATCCAGATAAAATCGCCCACCGACAGTACAATAAACTTGTACAGTGTATACATTCCAGGTTTGCCAGACAGACAGAGTCCTGCTGTAAAACTGAAGCAGAAGCCACCGAGGCTCATGTCACCCTTTATGTTTGCCTGAAGGTGCCCAAACGGAGGTGGACTGAACCGTGCTGAACGGGACCGTTCAGAGTGGTCGAGAGAACCTCACACACAGTCCGCTTGGCCGGAAAGGGGGACACCTGGTACCACCTCTCGCAGTGTGCCCCAGTCACCGACGTCGAGGACGCCAATCCAGAAAGAGACAATCATCAGAGGGCAGAATAATCCCTGAGGGATCTCCTGGCCGCTGGGTAGTCCACCCTGGTCCGCCCTACTCCGGGATCTGACGAGGGAAAAGGTGCAAGACCCCCCCCCAAAAAAAAGAGTGTATAGAAGGAGTGCTCCTCTCGACGTGCCAAGTCGTCAACGAGGGACAGAAAACTGGTGTGTTCTCTCTCCGCCAAGTGATGTGCCAAGCCACCAACGAAAGACGAAGATCCAGATGGTCCGCCCCCTCCTTACCAGCTGTCTCAAATTGATGATGGTCAGTCATCCGCTCCATTACTTGACCTTGAAGACGCTTATGGTGACACCGTGATTTAGAGTGTTTACATCAGGAATTACCTGACGCCAAAGGGGGGAATTGAAAAATGTATTTTTTAAAAGTGTGACCTTTATGGGTGACAGAATGTTAACACCTCATATAATCTGTAAAAGCTTAAGGAAAATGCTAGACAAGCACTTCCGCACGACTCACTACAAGCCACCAAAAAGCAGCTCATGTATCAGAATAGAAGCGTACGCTGCGTGTCCATATAAGCCTGCAAGAAATAGCAAACGTGCAAAGTAACAGGAAGTCCTGCACACCTCAGTGACAGTCACTGTAGCAGCTGAATGTAAAAGATTAAAAATGTGTGTTGTAATGCCTTGTTCCTCATAAGTTATCAGAACGTGCTATTATGGAAAATATAGAAGTATTATAAATGTAACTATGCAAAATGACGCATATTTCTGGGTAAAACAGGGTGGGAAATGTTATAAATTATACTGCAAAATGTAACTTGGGGCTCACTCTTCCGATATGCCTAGTTCACCCGGACGTTCAGAACTCTGAGCCCGAGATCTCGCTATCGCTCCATATATTCTGCTCTGAGGTAAATTAAACTTCTGTTTAATCAAACCTTGAATTCTCTGTCATTCTTAAACGAACACGCTACAATGTTGTTCTAACAATCATTCTCTTCAATGGAAAGGGGGATGATGGATCTCTTATCAATACAGTTCAGATTCAAACAGGCTGTTTGTTCAGGAAAGTATACACATTATTGCACAGTTGAGAATCTGTAAAAGCGTTGCAAAATAGTTTTTACACTCTGAACAAATTGAATTGACTTGAACTCAGTACATTTTATTGTTGACATGCCTATAATATGGTGTTGAAGCCAATTGTGCAGATGAGGATTTGTTGGCTGCTTTGTGGGGCTTTTATTAGCCAAACTTCAACATTTTACCTCATAGTCAAACAAGATCTGAAGGATAACTTTCTTTGTATGAACAAAAACATTCACAATAGAGCTGCTGGAGACAGTGTAGACATTGGCACGGTTTCGTGAAAAACATAATTTGCGAATGGACAAGAGGATTTCACGATGTGGGAGAAGCTCTCACATCACTTGTGCTTTTTTCTGAATGCCAGACTACATTGTAAGACATTATTGTTGCTTGTTGACATTGATAGATAATAAAAAGCAGAACTCTTCTTGTGCAAGATGCAATTAGTTGTTCTGCCAAAACTGTTTCACTTGTGTGTTCAACATGTGTGTTCAAAAAAAGTTTACAACACTGATTTCTTGTAATCATTTTGCCTGCTCGGATGATAGAATGTCCCCTTGACCCTCCTCAAGCTCTCTCCCACCCACTCTTTGAAATCCGGTGGGATATTCAGGGACAGTATTCAAATACAAAATAGGATTGTCTCTGGGTTTAATTGACCTACTTTAATCAAACATGCTTTTTTCCTCTACAAATTTATTGATGCTATTATTTAGTTATTATATGGATACTAATGTGCAAAGCCACAATTGCAGCGTTATAATCACATGACATTTCTATTTTAGTGAAAATGTGCGTGAGAATAACATTTCAATAGTATGACAGCTTTATAGAGATATTCAGGTTATGTTTGAACAGTGATATTTATTACAATAAATTGTAATACATTGCACTCATTCAGCTTGAATGGACTCAACTAGACTGATGCAACAGATAACACAAAATGACCATGCATTTAAATCAAGAATAATGAAGGGAGCTCTTGCAGGATGAATCCCAGCTTGTGTTTGATTTGTGTTATCATACATGCTGTAAATATAAGTTGCATTTGAAAATTCTCCATGCTAATAGCAAATGCAACAGCGCTCAGACCTTCCAGCCATGTCATACAATAGGCGCCAGTACCCTCAGTGCTCTGTGTTTACTGTTCCCAGTGAACAGATAGCGGCTGCACCTGCTCGTGGTTGCACTCCTTATTCACACTACCAGCAACTACCAGAACAACTGCACAATGGTAAGTCCTATGCTGTCAAATACTAAACATTACATTGTGTGAAAGATGAATAGCTCTAGATTTAAACTTTTAAAATGGATCCTGGCAACTATTCTTAAAATGTATCATTTAATCTCATTTCAAGGCAGCTGATTGGTTCCTCTGTCCCACTCCCTCCTTTTTCCTTCATGCTGGTCACGTTTATCTTTTACCACTGTTCTTCTTACTCCCGTCTCTCTGTCTTTCAGATGCTCAACTGTACAGACATTGATGACATTTTGGAGAAATATTACCTGTCACCCACTTATGCCTTTGAATTCTGCATTGGCTTTCCAGGCAACCTTTTGGTCATACTTGGCTATATCTTTTGCTTACCAGAGTGGCAGAGTTGCAATATTTACCTCTTCAACCTGGCGTTCTCAGACCTTGTTTTCCTCTGCACACTGCCACACCTCTCGTACCTGTATGCACACGGCCAATCGGGAATCGGTCCCTTTGCTTGCATAGTCAACCGCTATATCCTGCATGTCAATCTTTACTCCTCAATCCTCTTCATGGTCTGGCTCAGCATGGACCGCTACCTGCTCATAAAGTATCCGACGAAAAACCACTATCTGCTGAAGAGACGAGCAGCCCTGATCATAACGGGGCTGAGCTGGGTAGCTGTCAACGTGCAGATCACCCCAATGATAGGACTGATGATTCGGGACCTACAGAATGGAAATATGAGTCGTTGCAAGGATTTTGCAAGCTTGAATGGAGATATCGATGTATTAGGATACAGCTTAGGGCTAACCTTGACGGGTTACCTTCTCCCTCTGCTTGGACTTTGTGTTTTTTCCCATCAAATTGCCCGTCTGCTCCATGTTCAGGAACGAGCTCTACAGCGAAGGACGTCATCATACAAGCGGCCTCTTAGGGTAGCAGTGTCAGCTGCAGTCATGTTTCTGGTTCTCTACTCCCCTTTTCATGTGCTCAGGAATGTGAGGATTGGATCTCGCCAACCCTGGGCGGGGCTGAAGCTGTGTACAAGGATGTACATAGAGAGCCTGTATATATTTTCTCGACCACTGGCCTTCTTGCACAGCGTCATAAACCCTGTCTTCTACTTTCTCATGGGTGACAAGTTCAGGGATCTCATGCGCTCTCATCTCCGAAAGTTATTCAGGAGAAAAGAGCTTCAACAAGAACCAGCTTGAGAACACAAGACTTTTGCTTATGTCAGCATTGTACTACATCCACCCACGTGAATCAACTCCAAGTGTTCAGAAAAGAAATTTTTGTTTTTTCTTCCCTAGTTTGTGGTTTGGTTGCTTTGTTTTTTCACATTTTAAAATATGTCTGTTATTCTCAACTTAAGTGGTTTCTAAAGTGTGGGGAACTGCACGACAGGGAGCATCAAGGAAGAATTTGAGTAGGAAGAAAAACCAACAATCTGTGAAGCAGAACGCTGACAATTAGGATTTATTGTGAGTTAGGGAAATTAGCAGAAAACAGAGTGAGTATTATATGTATGATCTATATGATCACTTAAAGTTAGAAAAGAATATGGACTGTTTTAGATGATCTGCCAACTTTTTATTTTCATATACTGTACAGTATATTTATATATTTGACACTTGTGTAAGAATACCGCCCCCCTTTTTTAATGAAAATGTCTGTAAATATTGACTAACTAACTAAATTCAATATCAATTTTGTATTTGTCAAATTAGAGCATTTGTTACATTTATTATGTGCCCACATAAGGAGATAAATGCATGTCATACTACTCTTAAAGATGTAGATATACAATATAATGTAATAAGATTATATTAAAAAAGAAAAAAACTAGTATTGCCACTGTTGAGAACCTACTTTTCTGTTTGTATTATTATTTGTTGAGAAAGCATTATTATTTGCATTTGTGGTTGAATGAAACTGGAAATGCGTTATTTCAAATTGTTAATAGGAATGCACTGCAATAATAATTACCAGTAATCTTTTTAATTTTTAAATCAACAGTGAGAAAATCCTCATTTTGAGTAACTCTTTAAGTTTCTATGTTCTTCGTTTGGGTTTTCTCGAGAAGTGCTCTGGTTTCATCCCACAGTCATTAAGCATGTATTTTCGGCAAACCGATGACTCTAATTTGACCTAAGGTTTGATTGCGTGTGGTTGCCTTGTGGTGGTTCTATTGTCCTGTCCAGAGTTGGCTTTGTCTGCACTGCCAGTCAGCTGGGTTTTTGGATGAGTTTCATGATGATAAATCAATGGATGATAACAAACAAAAGAAAAAAAATATCTCTATATTGCCTGCAAGAATCAATCATCCAATTTAGTTACTTTTCCAAACAATTATTCATTCTGTTTGTCGTAAATCATAGCCGGAGTGAGCTGTGTGTTCCGTCGCATAAGTGATAAAGTGGGAGGCTGAATATCCAGTGCCTACTCAGCATGTACATCTCCTGTATCAACGAAACAATTTTCACCTCACTTTTACCCCTCATGTAATCTGAAATGTGGAATTTCTGGATATTTCTGCTGCTGTTTGCACCTTATTTGCCTCTCTGCAGTCAACACCGAAAAATCTTTCCTATCTGCACATTTTGAAATACAATATCCTCAACAAACACTGAAAATAGGTATGTTTATTATTCTTCACACGTACTTCAAGAGGAACATTTATCTATGTTGAAAATCAGTCAAAGCAAATAGACTCGTGATTTGCTCTCTGTTGTCTTTGTTTTTCCTGGGCTTACATGTACCCAGCTCGCTGAGTTGTGTAGCACCATACATTCTGACCTTTTCAACTGAGTCATCAGCAGTTTCTTTTTTCTTTTTCTTTTTTTATTTGATGCTCATTTTGAGAAGTGCTTTTCGAAAAAAAAGCATGTTGTGTTTCTCAAGTAGTATCAGGACTTCAGCCAAGACTCTTACATGGGTGAATGAGTTACCGAGAAAAGAGAAATAAAGGGCTTGGATTTACTCGATGCGTAAGCAATTTATCACTGTCGGTGCAGGACAGCGTGCTTGTGTGAATGTGTACTTCTGGAAAATACATATAGGCTTTAAAAATGTCATCTTGACAGAACTTAGAAATCCAAAACATTTTACACGACAGTGTGTAAATTTATACTTAATCCTCTGGCCTTTCACATTTGAAAACAAGAAATAAATAAAACAAATCTTATACCCTTCTTTTTTTTTTTTTTCTTGGAATAGACTGATTCATCTTGAATGCAGTGAGGGCAAAAGGACACAATCCCCCATCCTGTTATCTGATTGCCCACACTGTGTGAGGGAAAAAACATTCAATTCAAAACCTTAAACGTGTATGACTTGATATGTCCTTCAATTCACATTGAGGGTTTTCTCTGTAAAGCAGGAGTTCTCAAAACAAGGGTAAAATAAGCTCCTCCCACCAGCTGTTATAATATATAGACATTATATCATTTTTAATTTGCTGTTGGGATCCATTGACAATTAAAAACAACTCTTCTCATGGCAGTCAGATGCAGATGTGCATGTGTGTGTGTCTTCACATACAAAACATATACTGTATATTCTCAGAAACTTGATGTAACCTTCACGGCGATCCTGTCATAAACGTGTTAAATTTTACCCTCCATTTATTTCTTTGTCATGCCCCCATCTTACACACACACACACACACACACACACACACACACACACACACACACACACACTCACCAAAGAACCACCAATGTAACGAAAAATGAAATGAAGTCACACAATGCGAATACTATTCTATGGTTGTTCTTGTTTTGTGCCACTTGAGCCACTTAAATTTCTTTTGACCACTACACATCTTTCCATAAAGCTCATTTTGCTTTATGCTAGTTTTTGAAAATATATAAGTCATATATGATCATTCAGTAAGTCAATGAAATTGTTCATATGTTGCTTATGTGTTATACCTTTGATGTTTTATATTCAGAGCTTCTCTTATTTCATTATCCGAATCATCC
>OMNM01000060.1:0-30330 GCA_900302745.1 Parablennius parvicornis
CCTCGCGACCCTGCACAGGATTAAGCAGTATAGAAGATGGATGGAGATTTGTTCCATTCACCCGGCGCACATCCCAAAGCTATTAGCTGTTCCAGTAGGTGCCTCTCATTTTCCATCCGAGTAAGCCCTTTTCTTTCTGATGCTTTTTAAACTGTCTTGTTTGAGTTCAGGATTGAGTGGTCGGATTACGTCGGACGCCTGCCCTCAGGGGCCTCTGATCTCGTCCTCAGGGGGACGTTCTCTGTTTGATTGCGATCCTTGATCCCCGGGGGGGCTTATCTTTTATCTTTGATTTGTAGCGCCCCCCCCCCCGCGTCTGATAATGGTGGGGGAAGCTGATGTCTGTGGTCATATAGTGCCTGTTGTCCGGTGTTTTTTCATATTGCTCACTAGTCCTGCGGTTCTATTCTGTTCCATTTTGTGTAATCATGGATCTGATGTGAGTCTTTGGAGTATAGATACAGTCTTTGATCTTGCTTAAGTGAGGGCTCAGCTTCCAGACATAAGCATGGGCTTTTAAAGCCTGCCATAGGAAGAGGAACAAAAATATGCCAGGAATCTTCAGAAAGGTCCCTATAAGAGCATGTGCTTGATTGGAATACATAGAAAATCCAGCTGTTTTTCATATTTTGGCACTTAATGCCACTATTCAGTGGGCTTTAAATTAAACTATGAATCTAGCTCATGGCTTGTTTGATTCTACTGTTAATCTGTTTTGTATGTGAAAGAACAAGTTACAGTGTGGTACTGGCGTGTCACTCTAACCCTAACGCTTCTTGCAGTTACCACCGGTCATGGATACAGTCTAGTGGTGGTCACTGATTCCAAAAAGCTTTTGTGTAAAGCTAAGCACCCCCTCCCCTCTCCAACCACCCACCTTACCCACTCAAAAAACCTGATTTTTGAAGCTGCTAAAATAACCAGTGTGATGAAATCTATTGGTCTCTAAAGGTTGTTGTATAACACAAAATCACAAGAAATATCAAGAAGCTGTGAATTTGGAGGAGGTTTGGGTGCAGGCTTTACATTTAACACACATGACTGTAAGAGCAGTGATCAGAAAAACAGCCAAAAAAGTTGTATAAATCTGTAATGTGATGCAACAAAAATAGCTTGAGTCAACTTAGAATCATTTTCTGAAGCTGTTAGAATGTGACGTTATTACATTTTGGACAAATATTTAATCAGAAATCGTACTAATACTGTCATCTTGACTAACAGTGTCATTTAGGTAACAAGGATGCATTGGTTTAACAGAGAGCACACCAACATGCAGGATGTTGATTGGAAAGTGAAAGCAAATTGACATCTTGTGTAATTTGAGTGTGCCAAGTTCATCATGCAAGGAACATGGAAGCAGCTTTGAATGTTTTTTATCTTGTTGAATCAATTTCCCAAAATATCTATTTATTTCCTCCATGTTTTGGAGGATTTCATAAAAGGGTAATTTTGAGATAAAATGATGTTTCCTCTGTTCTGTAACCCAAACTGGAAGAGGTCAGGCTGCATTCACCATCTGTCCTTGGCGGTGTGCTTTTGGGAAATGGGACTAACAAATGTCATTCGTTGGTTGACAGATGAGATAGCTGCTCAGTGGAAAGTCAAGAGGAAATCAAGAGCCCGGGGAAAAGAAAGGTTGCCGGATGAAAGGACTTTGTTCCCCCTGAAAATGCCCTCTCCTAAATGGCAGATGTCTGTAAGCACCTGAAGCCCGCCGTGGTGCTGCCGGGGGGCTGGAAGTATAAAGTTACATCTAATTGTTTTGGGAAATAAACAAAAACTTAGTGAGTGGATGTCAAGTGTCAGGAAGGGATCCGCTCATTTGACAGTACAAAGCCTGCACTGGTAAACAAACTCCTCTGTTTACTGGTATATGGGGGAGGACTTATTATTCCGGGGATTACACAACTGAGTTAATATTTAATAAACTCAGCTGAGTGGAAATTAAAAATCCTGAATGTTTACTGACAGTCTTAAAAGCAGGTATATTCTCCATATAAATGACATGCAAATGTAGTATGTTTATGTATCTCAAAAGCAGCATTTTATTTATTTGTCTCATTCATTAATTTATGACCTTATTGCCAGATAACAACGTACATTTCTGCACCTTCAACTGAAACCTTGCAAAGACTAAATAAATAAAAGGAAATAAATAAAGCAATAAAAGGAAGTCCTGCTTTCAAAAATACTCAGCAAATACGGACTTCCTAATTTTAGGTGACATCTCAGCAAGTCAAAGAGTTCATTCCTGCCAGACGCTGTTCTGCTCCAGATACCGAGAGATAATGTCGGCATGAAACTAAGCATTTAAGAAAATGCCATCTCGGCAGCAACCCTCGGGATGCGGTGACATTAGTGTGAATTAATCACCTGTATGCAAATCAGCTGGAGCTTTGAAAGCAGTAATCACTGCCAGTGTTCATCTTTTGTTAGCCAGGCTGGTTGCATGAGTGACACTGTTAAACATCTGATTATTATACTCGGTAATGATGTTGTTCTCTTGATTGGAGGATTCTCGGCCTCATCATCAAAGCAGGTGATTGTGCCGCGTGATCGCAGGTGCCCCAAATAAACAAAAAAAAACCAAAAAACAATAGGCTTACAGTCATTACATTGCAAGATGTGCTTGATGCTTCATAAAAAGTTTTTCATTAATACTTTAGTGTCAAATATGGTACAGTGTTGAAAGAAGACTTGTGTATTCATCAGGGTTGGACTTTCTTGAAGTTTGACAATTTCATAAACTGAAAACTTTCACTGTTCTCTGTATTTTCCTGTTTATGTCTCCTCCTGTCACATCTCTCTGTCATTCATCACTGTATTTATATTTGGCAATTTGCCCCTTCCCTCATGTTGATTAGCCCATGATTGTATTCGCTGTGTCTGGTTTTCCCTTCTGCTTGAAGCAATTGAACTGAGGTAGGAAGTGAGAAAACCCAGAGAAAACCTCTGGCAAAGAAAACACAAGGGTTTTGGGCTGAAACTGTTGTGTGCTGGACTTCAACATACTTTTACAGAAAATGTGTCCCATCTGGAAATATATGCATTTGCTTCGTGCTTTATACTCCTCCAGTTATTTCTTTCCTTCACTGATTGGTGTCCTCGATTGTCATGTTGCTTTAAAGTGATGTGCTGTTTTTTTTTTTTTTTGTTTATACACCTTGCACAGTTCCCTTCAAACTGAACGTTTTTCCCCCTATCCACTTAGCAGGGAACTACAGGGTGATCAGAACACTCATGGGACCTTCCAGTTGTGAGGTAATCTTGCTAACCGTTGAACCACTGTGCATTTTTTTTGTTGCATAGCAGAAAAAAAGTTGCTTTAAAGAGCTAAATATGGTGAGATTGTGGGCACTTTATGATCGATTAATACAGAAACATGGTGTTATTTCCCCCCGCGGAGTAATCCACAGACCATCATGACTGTAACCTTGAAAGACAGACCGACACACTTAAAGGGCAAACGGAGATAAAAGTGGGAGTAATGGGTGAAATATGCTTGCAAAAAGCAAAGCTTGATAGTTGTCAGGATACGTGCACAAAAGACTCCGCAGAGGATCGTAGCACCATTTACTTCTTTGCTTTCAGTTCGCTACGCCCAGACGATTTATTTTTAAAGCTCTTAAAGAGGCACAGTGCAAAATAGAGCTGATTTAATTTTGGGGAAACCCCCCACCAAAAATACAATATTGCTCTGTAACTGCTGGATTCATAAATGAGCAACGGTTGCTAACAAGTTTGACGACTCAATTTCGAAGGCTATAATATGTTTTCTTGTTTTACTGTCAGCGTTCATTGCCCTCGTGGGGCTGCTTTGTTTAAATGACTTGTAGACAGCATCCTTCAACCAGATGGGCTGATTTCATGAGACAGACGTTTGTTCTGCCGTCCTTCGAGCAAGCCGGCCAACTCTCCGGTAAAAGCTCCCCGGCTACCTGCAGATCGACGTCTTCTTTACAGGCTTCACAGTCACGGAACAGATTCCAGGAATCTGCATTTTGTTGTGCGACAGGGGACATGGCGGCAAAGAAGCAGAGATACACACCTTATTTTATTTATTGCAAGAGAGCAGAGGACACTGCACAGACACATTCCAGACTGTTTGCTAAAAACTACTTTGAGCATCTATTTGGGGATGTAAGAGAAATGGAAAAATCATGTTCACTTTAGGCTGTTACATCACCGCAAAAAGAAGAAAAAGATTTTTAAAAAGCTATCCACCTCATATGTGGGCACAACTAATACTGTTCACTATGCTTGAGTTATTAGCTATTGGTTCGGGGGCCTCCAACCTGCTCAGTGTAGTAATATTTAGGCATACAAGAGGTGAAATGGTAAGATGGCTTCCATCGGCCAAATAACTCCATTTCACATGTAATGGATGGTCTTTGAAAAGAATCCATGGGAGCTGGATGAAAAAACTAAAATGGAGGCATCATAATTCAAAAAAAGCCACGTTTAGGGTGGCTTAAGATGAAAGTCTCGACTATGATGAGGTGATACCCAAAAGCATTTATTGTTATACTATCCACTTTGCACTTCTTAATCTGCCCTCGCAATCCCTCATCTTTTTTCCTGCCGGCTCATCTGATTTCTCTCTGGTCCGGGAAAAGGGAGTGTGTGGGATGTCACGGCATTAGAGATGAAGTATAAATCAGCTTGCACAGATCTCTGGTGAGGTCTCCTGCAACACCGAGATGCAGCTGCAACACTACAACACATCATTTTTGATTTGGTTCATCAGCAGTAACCACATTCTTGCCAATTCACTGGTAATTGCTAGACATGACTTTAAAAAGCTACTTGACTGAAGAGAGTGTTTAATTTACACACTCACTGGCAGGTAGTCATTATGCTAATCTTTTTTTTTTTCACTTTTGAAAATTTGATGCATGTAATTGGAACGTGTTTTTTTTTTTTTTTTCTGTACTGACCTCTTGAAGATGAATCACTTTATGCTTGAAGAAATAACTGTCCAATCAATCCAGGCTTTTTTGTGTCCAGATGCTTCTTAATTTGTTTACTCATCATGGAGATAAGCTCCCTGTCATAATGTATTTGGTCTTCTACTGGTCCAACGTCTCCTCGTTCTTTGTAGACGATAAATCAAGCTTTAACCATCCTTTACTGCACTGCAGACTTCATTGCTTGAGATGGATCCTCATTGAAAACAATAAGCAAGAGGACTTTCATTGTGTTTGCTACTGAGTCTACATTAAAATGGGGTCTTTATGTTGCACCCATATGCTTTACAAAGAAAATCCATGACTGGGTCTTCTCTTTTTCATACAGTCGTAGCTGATTCAGGAGATAGACAAAAAAGGAGATTGAATACAATAAAAGTGGCACTGAGGTTGAATAAAAAGAGAAATGTTTATGCTGAAATCAGGTTTCCTTTGTGCTCACAGTCCCTCTGTAACCATCGGACCACAAGAATGTGAACAAATCTCATACTGACCGGCTGTTCTAACATATTTTCGACAATGCAACTTCCATACACAAAATGTAATAAAAGAGTCAAAATAACAGGAGGAATTCCTCACATCAATAGCACCAGCATTCAAACAGACTCCACTCATGCATAAATCCTAGCAGAGCCTGTTTGGATATGATAGCAGGTCCTGCAGGTCCTGTGAAACACTTTGCTTTCTAATCTTGGTCCTCACTGATATCCTGTTCTACATGTTGACATCTGTCAGCACACCTGGTCAGCAGACATGTTTCTGTACAAACACACCTGATTTAAATGAATGGATTGTCATCCAGCTCAACAAAAAAAGATTTCTCCAAAAAAAACAATTTCTTAAAAATAGCTGACACAACAGAACCAAATCCATGCTGTCAGGGTGAGTTAGTTAAAACATGCACAATGTAACAGCTAGACTAGACACTCGCAAAATTTAACAGGAAAAAAAAAACATATATAGGCCACACATTGTCAACGTTGAATCGGCAGGAATTTCACTGCGAGAAACACTGCGTGTCGTCCGCCTGCTGCAGAGAAGCCCGCAGACAGACAGACAGACAGACAGACAGACAGAGGAGACAGATACACAATCACTGAGGGTTTTATCTCTGTTTATAAAGTATTTTATCGGCTATTTGCTGATAGTGATTCTGAGGAGGAAGATTCCTCAGCCAAGGAGTGCAACAGAGCGGCTTTACATGATGCCCGTGAATGCATCACTCACTGCCATCAGCTGCTGGAGTCCAGGACCATGGAAAGCGGCACGACGCAAGGTCACGAAGACCAGAAATATCACTTTTAGGGCAGGTTTTTGAGAAGCAGAGGCGAAGTGTTTGAAAAAAGTCGCAGCTTATCGTCCAGAAATTACGGTAAATTATGGTAGTGTAGTAGTTGTTTGGTTTTGCAAAAATATAGACATTTGCATCATGTATACGCTGCGCTACAACAAAGAAAACGTTTTCGATAAAAAAATTATAATGGCACGGTTTTACTGGTTCAGCACACTTAAGATGAAATTAGGCTGAATGTGGCCGCTGAACAAAAACATGTTTGAAGCCGATGCTCAAAAGCGATGCTGGACATTGGTACCCAGGAGCCACATCTATGACACAGTGTTCTAACCAGGGATTCACAGCTTTTGCTGTTTGGCAGCATTTGAAATCACCTCAAAATTTTATTTAGTCAAAAACAGATGATTATCTTGACAGACCTCAAGGTTAGGTCCCAACCAGTTGAGTGGAAAGCTGGTCTTGCCTTCTTTCTTATATAATTTCTATGCTCAACAGTCACTGTGCACACAACACTACAAATTATCTTAATATCACAGCTTATTGTGCATATTGTGAAAATATAACCCTTAAATGCAGCATCACTGCATGGCAATATTCACAGGTAATCATAAAGTTTGCGCCATTACTGGCGGGAACTTTGTCATAAATGTTTTTTGTTTTTTCCCATTTACAAAATGCTCAATATTCACTCAAGAATAGACTAGGCTTGTTAAAACTGGCCTGCTGGAGGATGTAATCCAGCCAACATAAAAAAAAAAAAAACTTCATCAAAAGTGTCTGTTATTCATCACTTGTCCTTCATGGGAGATACTGTATCACCAAAAACATAAATGAAAAGCAGAGAGGGCAGCTTTAACTACATTACAGTCATGTACCAGTAAACGTTAGCTACTTCATTGCTGGTGAACTAATTCGACAGTGAGTTCATGAAACATGCAGGAATCATTATCCACATTGTTCTCAGGTGAAACAAAATGTAGTAAACTTTTTTGAATCAGTCAGACTTATCATGTAGGTTTGTAAAATACAAAGTGCTTTACAAGAAGACTGATAAAATAACAGGACAAGGGAGTAAATCGAAATGAAAAAAAAGACAACAGAGATTAAAACATTTTAAATAGGAGCTATTATTTAAAATCAGAGAGAAAGAAGTGGATTAAAGTACCTTTGAAGTACATAAAATATTAAGATCAAATGATGATACGATGAATTGAAGGTAAAACTCATAAAGAAAAGTCAAACTCAAATTAATTTTCATTGTCATTTTAAGAGCTTTTTGTCCTTTCAATTAAATTGTGCTGCTTCTGGCTCCGAAAATGACTTTGACACCTTCAAATTAGTCCTCTGGTTGAAATATATTTCACAGTATTTATTTCCTGTTAAAGAAAATAGCATTATAGCCAATATATCTTCAAAACATACATGTCTAATGATCATAAGATATAATAATCAGCAAATTGAACAGGATCTTTTAACATTTGATCCCACTTCATTACCTTAATTGTGAATTGTATTTTAGACACTCAGTCAAGCTGAACACTGAACAGGAACAGAGTTCCACGTATAGCGGGACAGATGAGCTGAAAATATGACATCTCACCAAGAGGAACCTGCTAAATGTCTAAAGCACGTGTGAGCTGATGAATCCTCCTGATCTGACCTAAGAAGCTAAAAATGTGTCTGTGAAAGTGGAGGAAAATGCATCTGCAGTGAGGAGGTAGGCAGGGCTTTTAAAGAGGGGGGATTTGTAAAAGAGGAGAAAGAGAGGAGAGGTAGGAGGGGGGCGGATGAGAAAGAGATAGCGAAATGAGGCTAGAGGGGAAATAGATTAAAGGAGTGGAAGATATATGGAAGTGAGAAAGAGGCCACATAGGAAATGGGAATGTTGAGAAATGTGGGATTCGAGGTAAAAGCACAACGAAGGCCTGTTCTTTGTTACCTTAATTGGCGAGACTGGCATTCAGTATATTTTTAGATACATGCAAAAAAAAAAAAAAAGAGAGAGAGAAAACATGACAATAAGTCAAGCACCGAAGCTTTCACTGCTCTGACGATTTACCTGTTTTCCCCCCATATCAACCCTCTAATACAGAAATGTGCCGGCTTCAAAATGTTCCAGCTCGCTGGCTGAGTTCTACACCGAAAGGTTTTAAATCCCCTCAATTCAAAAATTCCTTTATAATTTTGTCTCTTTAAAAAAGAAAAGGGAAAAAAAGTCCACCCTCCTATTAAGACACAAACAAAACAAAAAAAAAAAGTCTTTTCTATGTTTTAGTGTACTATAAAGTTAACACTGGAGGCATATTCCTGTGTTGTTTAGACAACTGCAGGAAGAGATTGTATTAAAATGTGTTTCATCCAATTATTGAATGGCATTAACCAATTAAATTGGTGCTGCAGCCACATTGTGGAGCTGTGATAGTGGGGAATTCACCGTAATAAAAATATAATAAAAAATTATATTTTAGTTGAATGACAGAAACAAGACAGTAAAATTCATCTCTGTATTACTTTATGCTTTTCAACACATTTTTGACACAAATTGTCAAATTTTTTAGCTTAGACTATGTTATAAACTATAAAACTCTCAATTTCATTATCCTATGTTGTTTAAATTGGTTTTCTATGAAAAAGTTTGACCTCTGCAAAATAAAATTTACTTTACCTATATATGTTAAAGTTAAATATGTAGCTAAATAGTCCATTTGCAAAAGTGCACATAGTAACTAAACGTCCTTCAAATCTCTGAAGTAATAAAATCTGCCTTTCAGACTGACATAAATAACACAAAGTGAGTTTTCCTGTTGAATATTCTCTCATTTGATAGATTGAGTCTCTGAGAGGAGCTCAAGGTAGAACGTTTGAATTATACCACATTCATCTATGTCATTTGTTCATTTCTCCTGTAATATCATGATAAATATTTATGCTGCAATAAGAAATTGCAGACTGATTTATTTTCCTGCCATTTACTCATATGCATAAGTTGTTGCATGTATTACAACATTGCTATTGAAAAATGCCATTGTGGCTTATATGTGAATAGTAATCAGAGTAATCCTTGGCGCCCATAGGGCTTTTTTTTGTTGTTTTTTTTTGACAGTGCAGTCAGCAGGCCGTCACGAGAAACTTCATGCATGCTGTGATTATGAGTGCTGTGGCAGTTTAACCTCAATGGTAGTAAGCAGTAAATAGAGTCCTTAGCTTGTACATCATGCGGCTCGCAGTTCAGTGCAAATGTGCAGTTTGCTGTTTAGGCAAAGAATTATGTGACAGGCCCACTGGGCAGCGTCCCATAATCTGTCCGTTTTTCAGACTAATCCACCTGGACGCGCATTATAATCCAGCTCATTTGTCGCAGCCTGCGAGGAGGGACGCCAGCTCACGTCCGTGTGGCTGCTCCCTTCAGACTGAGTGATGGGGTCTGAAGCGGCGAGGAGTCAGATCGAGCCGCCGCATCCTCAATCACCGATGTGTTGTCAGCGCAAATCTGTGTTGTCACCGCGCCCGTGACCGAAAAGAGGGGAGAAGAGGCTGCTTCGTGTGCTGCTGTCAGACTGATATAAGGACGACATAAAGAGGGGGGTGAAAGGAAAATTACGAGGCGTTGGAGATGGAAACATAAATAATTATACCAATAACTATCAGCATCCACGAATGGAATTTAAATATATGACTGAAAGAAACAAGACCGCCAATTAAAAACTTTTGTTATTCTGCAATGGATCTCACTTTTAAAGGAGCGTCTCATTGGACAAGACAGTCAAAAGTCAGCAGAGAAAATAAAGATCACAACAGCATTACCCTTCGGCTTATCAACGGAGCCAACCCTCCGCTATTTTTCACACTTTTCAAAGGCATTGAAAGCCTTTTTTTCTCAGGATGATTTACAGTGTAAGTGCTACTTAATATTGCAAAGGATTCAAGTCCCCATTGACACTGTCTGACCTTTCTTACTTAAGCTACAGTAGCTTTTAGTGCGTAACGGGAGATGCGCAGAGCGTCCAGTATGCTGTTTACTTTGCAAACTCACTCCTGCTCTCTGAGTGCTTTCCCTTGTCTTCTCTGTTGGGGGGTTTGTGTATTTAATGAGCTACATATGTATCCTCTTCTACTGTTTAATGTGACATAGGTGCTACTAGTTGAGGAAACGCCCGGGGGTCCATGTTAAAGACTTGAAGTGCATAATGCTGATGGCTGGAAGGCATCACAGAAGGAAACTCCCACGTTCAATGAATAGAAGTCAAACATGGCCTGGAGGTTTCAGTTTCTCTAATGTATCTGGCAGCGATGTTAAGATTTGAAACAGGCTGTCAGTGCACATATTACTATGTATTATTGCAGCGGGTGGGCTTCATTGTCTTAGATCACCCGGACTCTTAACCACCTCCATGGTACATACAATTGATTTTATTTGATCAGCAAACCATCTTTTATAGACAGTTGAAGACAAAACCACGTCTTTTCAAGTCAATGCATTGACACGGTAAAATGAGTGTAGTAACATTTCTGATGTTCTGTTACGTCTTTAAGCTAGTGCGTTCAAAAATGTGTCATTAAATAGCTGAGCTGATCGAAGACCCAGTATAAAAACTCACAGCTTTTCATTTGCAGTGTTTATTGGATTAGGGGCCTTATCTACTAAATGGTTGGACACATAGAAACACTTGCAAAAGTGATATTGTGCACACATGTTAAAGCACGATAACACACACTATCCAGTTGCTGGGCTTGCCTTCATGAATATGGAATGTGACTGTGAGGAGTTTATCATAACTGAGATAAATGTACCAGAGCTACTGTGGTTCAAAGTGTCTGCAGACACTCGTGTTGATAATTTCTGCATCTGTTTTTAATTTGTTCAAAAAGTAACTTGCGAATTGACTCAAAAATGCTGCTGTTTCTGGGGTGAGAGTCACTACCTCAGCTGGAATTGTGATGACTTTTGTTTGGGGATTTTATTATTACATCACATGATATGTTGCACCTCAAACGTTCTGTAATGTTCTGGTATGTTTGATACACAGTATCACGTTTTTGTATTTGTGGGGTCGCAAGTGTTATTTAACAGCCATAGTCATAACCAGAGTGCACATTTGTAGTGGAATTATAGGCCTATATATTCTTCCTTCTGCTCCTGCTGAAGTAGTTGTATTAGGTTGAATTTGTTAAAAATCCAAGGAAGTGTTTGCTTCCCAGATGTGCTGCACCAGGTCTGTCACATCAAATAGTGATATATTATAGTTGAAAGCCTCAGCTGCCATGTTAAAAAAGCTGGATGAAATATGATCTTTTGAAGGACACTTGATTTTGAAATGCAACAATTGCACCAATTACATAAAATCTCATCTATTTGGAATTATTTCATTATTTTGAGTCACCAGCATTGCATTGATTGTGACCATTTTCCATTGTGTAGTTCAAAAGTTTACCTCCAACACATTCAAGGAACATATTTTCCTGATGGGTAAATAAACACGTAATCGTATGCAACATATGACTTTCAAAGAGCGCAGCCACTTTTTGATGAATTCACATAATCACCCAGCTGTACTGAGCTGATTCAGATCCGTGCTGAAATCATGATAGTTTTTATAGATTGCGTCTTCCTCAGAGGCACGTTGAGGGATCGATACCTCTCCCTCGCCCGTGTTCCATCACCCAGCATGCCCTCTACGCATGTTTTGTGTACTTCTTTTCCTTTGAGTTGCTTTTACACATCTTGTTAAAGCTGAGTGAAGCGGTTTGGGGCAGTGACCTTCACTTTGCTTTCTAGCACACTGGATCCACACTGGAGTGCAGTGAATTGTACTTTTCATGCTGTGAAATATCAGGTAGACTTCAGAACTGGGTTGAAAACTGCCATATCAGAGAATACTCAAATCTCAGCAGATATTTAGATACTTGTTTAACTTAGGATTGTTTGAATTATACTGAAATTGTTTTGTTTTTTTTAACTACCAAACATTCAAGCATCTTCATGATTTAAACCCATTCACTGCTGGTTTATGCAAAATGTTCATTATTCGTACCCAAAAAGAAAATTGATTTCCATAAACTAAAAAATGATAGATGAGTTTTTGATGGGAATTAACAACATAATTGATTTGTTTGAATTTATAGTAAAACAGTCAAATTGGTTTTTTTTCAAAATGAAATTTTATCATTGCAGAAGCTTTTATACTGTAATATCAGTGAGTTTAAAAGATTTACTGCTAAATCATGGAAGCCAATGAGGCATTTTTGTCCACAAAAACAACAAACCTTAGGGTCTGACACTACATCAAAAATACAATGCCATCAAATCTGTTTCATTATCTTTCATATCCATGCAGTTTATCACCACTAAAGCCCTGTTCTCTTACTATTCATCATGGAAAATATTTAATTCTGGGTATTTAAAAAACAGTTGTTACTGGTATAACCTTCATTTGGCTTTTCATTTCTTGGTCTCTACCTTTTTAGTTTAATATTTTACAGAGTAATGTTAAAAAAAAACAAAAAAAAACAGATAAAATAGAATAATTTGGCTAAAAACTCCTTAAAGGCATATATCCTCACAACATGGAAAGTAGACAGAGTAGATTATGCATGCGTTTTGATTTATAATCTTTTTAAATAGGTCATCACGTATTGAAAAGACAACGATTAGGTGTTTCGGTAAAGTGTATGCAGATAATCATTGTTTGAGTTTGGATGTGGGCCTGCGATTGAACAGCGGCCTGGATTCTGCACTGATAGCAGTTCTGAAGTTAATATATCCACTCTTAGTTTGTATTTCAGGAAAGCATGAAAGAGTAATGGGAGATTTTAGCAAATTTCATTGGATCCCTGGTCAGAGATCAGTACTTCTAGCCTTCGATTTTTTGGCAGATGTGGGTTTATTTGTCATCCAAAAGCTAAGTAGCCTACCATCAGTTCGTCTCTTGAAGCCAGAACAAACACCATTAATCCTGCCGGCCTTTTTTTTTTCCGCTCTGACTTAAAGGACTTGCTCAGGCATGTCTATCTGCTGAACAGACCGCCCCGTGGGGCTCTGCACGGTGTGCAGGACACAACCAGGTCGTTCTTGCTGTTCAAACTGTGGAGTGACGGGCTTCCAACTGGGACTCTGCAAAGCCAAAAGCTTAGAGACCTGAAGTGAATTTTGATCTCAGCCGGTTCTTTGATCTGATCTTGCAATCCTGCAGAACAGAGACTCTGTGCATGATGATTAACAACCAGTCATAATTTTATTTGAATTGAAAATTAAATTGTGTGACTCTTTTCTTCCCACCATAACATCACTCTGTCATGCTATTGTTTTGCACATTGATGAGCTGACCGTCTCTCCGTCGCTCGGTCAGACAGACGAAGTGTGATGCCACAAACTGCAGTGCTTCTGCTGCAGCGTTTTGCATTTTCAGATGAACGATTGCCGTGGCTCTTTCCTCCCGAGAGGCTGTAATCCGGGTTCAAAACAACATCTAAATGTTTACTCAGTCAGTCACTTTCACGGTAGCCAAGTGACTCAGGTTAAACTTTTTGTTCCCCTCTCTTTGTCTCTCTACAGAGATTTGCCTGTGAGGAGAAGACATGAGGTTAGCGGGCTCCTTTTGGATCCTGTGGTTTGTCCTGTTGGTAAGCTCTTTTCTCACTAATTCAGAGGAGGATGTTGCCGTGAAGTGAAGGTGGGAAGACACCTCCCTTTCATTATGTATGCAGAACGTGTGCAGAAACACAGGCGTTAATTTTCATTAAATGAACATGTAATATTCTGTGGTCTAGTGGTTTTCCTTTATCAGCAAAATCTTGTAATTAATTTTCTATTGTCCTGTATAATTGATATTTATAGTTTATAATTAGCTCAGCATTACGAGATAACTTATTAATAATCCATGACCAAACATGTTTCTGTGAGTATTTACTTTGCTCTTATTGGATCTAATCCATGCATTCTTACAAAATGTTACAACCCTGGATTTCAAAATAGAAATCTGAATCTTAAATGATTGTAAGAATTATGGTTTCATTGAACCATATTCTCAACACAACCATTTTTTCAAACGTTGGGGAACTAAACTCATTTAGCATATTTAGTCTACAAGTCAATGAATCCCTACCAAAATGGGTTGAACAAATATACCTATAGAAATTGATATATAGAAATCAGATGTTCAGTATAATGTTTACAGTATTCTATATTGAAGTAAAGACCTGCGATTCCAGAATCGTCCAAGTTTTTATCTTTTCTTCAATTGCCTGCTTGGTTTGTTATCTTTAATCATTTAACTGATTTAGATTCAGATTTAGATTTATTTTGCCCCTTTTGGCAAACATGTTTGATTTTCTTCAGTTTTTTCAATCTAATGAACAAAGGTGACGACTCCATCTATAAAACAAGATTCCAATTCAGAGCAAGTACAGTAAAGACATGGTAAATAAGAAAAGAAGGCATCAACATTATGTTTGAGATTAATAGAAATACAAGCTTGACAATAAGGGGCTAATATATTCTTTAAAATTGCAATTTATAATACCAATACAAGAGCAGAGAAATAAGAAAACAATGCAACGTAATTTCTGTGATAAAACCTCCTTTTAATAAAGGGACTTTGAGACCTGATTCATCCAGACTTCGGTCTGTAGCCGATTCAGCAGGTCACCAAATTATTACAATAAAAGATGGAAAAGATCAAAAGAGTAGAAGAAACACAATCAGAGATGAGAGGACAATGATAGAAGAATGGCTTCAATTACGTGTTTACATGTAAAAGTCTCTGCCACAGTTTATTATTTCCTCCAGGGCTTCTCAATAAATCAGCACTGACATCTCCCATCACACCCCACATCACTCTGGTCCTGCATGGGTGAATTACTAATTAAGTGTGAGCAATTATTCTATTTTAAGGGTTCTTTGATGCAAATGAGAAACACGATGATCCCAATCATTCTAGTTTGGGTACAGTAATTCTCAGCGATTTCCAAGTAAGTCATCTGGTCCGATTACTGTATTTTGATGTATTTCTTTGCACTGAATTCAAGTGTGGATAACCAGTTTACCATGAAAGAGATGGAATTCATTCTGTCCACAATGACTGATCCCATACGGTATACGCCATGGCACATTCCGGACATGATTGGGTTTATATTGATACACTAGTGTGTATACAGACTGTATGTTTTTTACTGTGGTTTCTCTCCATGTGCTTGTTCAAGGTAAGTACTGTAGTTGTGTGTGTGTGTGCATGCGTGCATGTGTCTGTAAGCCTCTGTGTTTGTTCTCGTTCGACCTGTCCAGAGTGTCTCTTGTTCTTCTGCTGGTGGTTAGTAGATGGACATTGCTCTGACCTCTTTAGGAGATCTTCATTACGAATTTGATCTAACTTAGAATTCCTCTCGAGTTCAGGATATGATTTCATCTAGTTTGATTTCATTGCACCCTTGTGATTTGTGTCACATTCGCCGTCCTCCAACATTTAAGAAATTGCCTCAATTATCCAAATGGGGTCTGTTGTAATTATCTGTCAAAGGTCTTAACACTTATCTGATATCTCAGGAAAATTGTGGCACTGTGATCTGAATATACTAATTTCCTGTAGGCAACTGTGATGAATGTGACTTTCTGAAGCTGGCCGTGAACTTTTATTGCCAGAAAAACTTAAGACACATTTACTTTATTGTTCTCAAGTGACACTAAGAAATGAAAGTTTCTTTTGTGTTGAGGTTTTATCGCTAAATTTTTTCAATGCCTGACACATGTCGGCTGTTCTGTCTTATGTTTCATGATGATATGAGGAGGTTTGGGACAAATACTGCTCAGCTGATATTGGTGGTGGCCTGGTGGTCGTATGTATGACGTCATTTACTTCAATGCTTGGAGTGACATCATATGTACGGCTGCTAAACTGCTACATGGGACGTCAGAGCTGTAACCTCCTCAAACTGTTTTGTTTTGGTTTTTAATAAAATATACCGTCGATCTAATGAGTCTTGTTTCCCTCTGCAAACAGCCAGTGGGTTTGCAAGTGTGATAAGGCATCTGGACACAATCACCCAGCCAAAGTGCAAAAAATCCTCAAAAATGCTAGAGCACGAGCCTGGTACTTTGAGAGGTTTAGATTTCATGCAAAGAAAACAGGAAGATAAGTCCCAGTAAAATAGGCTCTTTATCCTTCAGTGAGCAGAGTGATTGAAATCAGCATTTCACACAGCAGCCCTCTTCCTTTCACTGCTTCCTCCAAACGCAAACAAAAGGAGATGAGATAAGGTGCATTTAGAGAATATCAGCTGCTTAACTTCTTTTGTCAGCTCCCACACACATTAAAATGAGTTACAATGAATGGACAGAAGTGTCAAAGGCTGAGAGAAATCTACATCACATCGGTTTTGGAGACGCTACCAAAGTCTAGAATGCAAAATGCAAATGTTGAGAAACAGATAATTGTTTTAGTCTGTGTCGTCCTGATCGATAATGCATCTATGCTATTACTCGCAATAATTCTGTCTTTTGAAAAAAGTAGAGTTGAGGTTCGTGTTTTTTGTCTGTTTACACTTACCTGGAATGTGATGTTTTCTCCACAGCACAGGGCATCACCAGCTACCGAGTCGTTCAGCCCTGCGCGGATTACTTTAGAGCGGCAGAGCGAGCAGGTGCTGAGTCAGGGTCAATACGAGTGTTTGGAGCACTCCAACAAAGACAACCAGCCCAACAGGACCGGTGAGAAGCCCACGTTATTTCCAAGCTATCCCAGATCGATTACCTTCAGGGTAGCATCACAGGTGTAGCGATGTTGTAAAACAGTTGAATGGGATCAAAACACTATTGACATTCTTGCTGAATGTGGTGTAGTTTTGCCAGCTGTGGTTGGAGCTCAGCTGAAGTTAACATCAGCTGATTGCTTTCATAGCTGTAGAGAAATGATGAAAATGGTTCTGAAAATGTGTTCTGAAATACAGCTAATGCTGCATTTCTTGCACTAAGCATAAGTATAGTTGTCATGTAATACAAGTGCTCAAAGTAACACATTTGATTCAGTGTATCAGCATAAAATATACACTATTTTTTATTTCTCAGCTAAATATTGAATTATTATAAAACCAGTCTCTGTGACAAAAATTGGGATTTTTGTCTTTTAAAAGACTTCTCTAAAAAAAAATTACAGTTTGTAATTTTCTGAAAATAGTACTTAGTACTTTACTTTTAATGACTATGTCTTATTTTTGCACATTCACACATTGTGTCACATATTAACAATTACTGCATTGACAATAGAAAAATGTTGTCCTAAAAACTGTCAATGGTTTTTTCCCCCATTCTTAAGGGATATTCTGTGGTCATATGTGGGACGGGTTCTTGTGTTGGGATGAAACACCCGCTGGGATATCTGTAACGCAAAACTGTCCAGATCATCCTGACCTGGAAGCAACTGGTAAGAAAGTTTTAGTACATTTGTCAAAAGTCTACAACAAGCTTTAGACCCGCAGAAAGAGTTACTGTGCCCCTGTGAGTAAATTCAGGTCAGACAGTGTGCTCACTATCTGCTCTGAACCTTTAAAAAACTCAAAGTTGATGAACTGCAGAAATAGTAGTTGACATTATTATCACAGATTTTCTCTTTGGACCTGGCGTCCACATATGTGGACATCATTTTGGTTTGTCTAGACCACAATACAAAATTAGTTCGGGTTTTAGGAAGTTAAGAAATAATTGAACCGTGCTTCTGTCTCAGCAGTCCAATAACAGTAATTCATTATAACCTGACATTTGTTTTTGTTATGCACTTTCTACATTATCATTTAAACACTTTTACTCATTTTTCATCTTACCATTGTTGCTATTCTTGCTTTAACTAAGATCTAGTTTGACTCCTCAGATATCTATGCATAGCATCTTGTTGAATGTTTCAGATTGATCTAATACCTCTTATCCAAAATAGAAAGAAATATTTTGACTAAATTACATTTTTATCATACCACCCAGTTAATTATCCTGTGGTTCTACTTTGTGTTTTCTTTTTGGCCATTTTATTGGTTTTAGTAACCACATTTTTGTTTATTAGTGGCCATTCTCCAGCTACCGGGGTGGTTTTAGAGTCTGTGGGTCACTCATTGAAAATCACTTTGGCTTTGCCTGAAATAATTCAACAACTATTGAATGGACTATCAGTAATTAGGTGCAGATTATTATGGTTCTCAAGGTATGAATATTTGATCTCCAGCCGAACTCCAAAGTCCGAGCTGCCACGTATTCAGTAATCTACCCCAGATTTTTTTTTTTTGTTAACATCGTTTCCTAGAAAGAAGCAGTACGTGGATGGCTTACCCTCCAGCTGTTTACCAGACTCTTGGTGTTCTGACCTTGCACAATAATCAGCAAAAGACCAAACTAATGCACGGGTTCGCAGACTGTACGTGAGGCACTTGAAGACAGCTGAGTCAGCCAAGTGCTGCTTCAGAATATCCTCATGCATCCTGATGACTCCAGGACATGCTGCTACTTGTTTTATCAAGGAGCAACATCGATAAAGTGACTTGCTCCTCAAAGGATCCGGTGACCACAGCGCTGCTTTAACCTGCACACGACTCAGAACCTCTCCGCTGCTCAGACCTTTGAACACACAACTTTAGAGTGAAACAACTTTTGTGGGCTGAACTTTTCATCAATTTCCCCAGACTCACAGTTTTGATTGTTTGTGCACTGAAGTTTCGAGTGAGACATTCATTTTCTCCTTTGGATGAAAAACAGCATTTTTGGGCAATCAATGGATCAACATTGTAATTTGTCTACTTATTCAAGCAAAGTGAGGCTTTATTACAGAATACATGCAAAAATTGAGCTTCTGTAATTTGTATTTCTCACTTAGCCTTGAAGAGCTGCAAGCATGGCTGCAGCCTGTAATAAATCAAAGAAGCTTCTCTGTACCACGGGGAAGGGAAAACTTTCTAGAGATGGAGAGGAAATGACAGCTAGTATTATTGATTAATATCGGGGATAACAGGTAAATCATTAGCCCGTTGGATGATATCAGCCAAAAAAATAAAACAGACATTTACTATCTTGAAATTTCTTGTGAACTTTAATGATACGACTACATCTAATGTTTGAATAGCAGCAACACTACTTTCCATAGTGTGAGCAGTTTTTTAAGTTATGAGTAATGCGAGGCTAAATAAAGTCTCCAGCGTCTAGTCACATCTGATTTAGGAGATGCAATACGACGAAGAGCGGGGAGGTGAAGAAGAGGACAGAGAGATGAATGAGGACTCTACAGAGTAAAGAAAAGAAACAAAACAAGAGGGAAAACGAAGAAGAGAGCGCAGTCGTACAGGAAGAGACAGGAAAGCTGGAGTCTGGGAGATGGATGGGGAGAGACGATATGAATGAGGGGAACAGAGGAGGTGTTTTTGTAAGAGATGGCTCATAAAGGATCTTCCCCAAAACGTCTGTGACGCTATGCAGCTCCTCGCTGGTCTGAGGGAGTCGACGTGCTGCTATGAAAGACCTTCAGGGAGGCATACGACTTGAAGCGGCGGTCGAACAGTTGATGAGCTGTCAGAGCCGAGCGGGCAGCCGGGCTGCAGCAGTCGTTGTTGTCGAGAACAATGTGCTCTCATTCTTTAGCTGAATCATTGGATTGGCGGCATATGTGGTTTCAAGTCTTGACATTTGAGAGTTTTCCAGAAAAATTACTACAAAGGTGGACTTTGGACTTTGGACATAGCTTTAGATGATGGTTGCCAAGGTAAATTATTCACAGTTGTTTGGTAATGTCAGGATTCAAGGTTCAATTTACACTTGCGGAGTGTGCCAACATGGTGCTGCTGCAAAGCCCTGAGGGACACGGCCAAGAAATACAAATATTCTCCCCTGAACTCTTTACTAAACAAACAGAAGCTGTAAACTGTTCCTGTAAGTAATATAATCCTTAAAGTAGAAGCTTTCAGGGTAGCCTTTGATGAATTATACAATTGTCAAAGTACCAATGAGTCGGTTTTCTTTATTCCCTCGACAGAAAATGTGACCAAATACTGTGATGAATCAGGTAACTGGGTCCCGACTGGCTCGAACTGTCAGCCTGCATCAAAGGACAATTCAGAGGTAATTACTAATTGGCTGTTTACAGTCAATACTGGACGAAAGAGTCGACGCTTGTATCAGTTTCCACCCATGCATTCATTCGTTTAACTTTTTTGGTTCCCAGAAGGAAATTCACAGCTTTTTAAGGGACGACGAGCGAGAGCCAAGCACGGCGGCCACGGGGGTCAGCATGGAACAAATTATCCTCGAAAAAGAGAAGAAATGCCAGGAGAAAATGAAGAATGATCCACCATATAATAAATCAGGTAGTGATTCTGGCTACTCAGGCCTATCATCTAAATCAAGCGCTCACTTGAAAAGTAAATAGCAATTTATCATCGTATCGGTCTGACAAGAATGTAAAAATATCTTCAAAATCCAGGTAGGCATAAGTGAATAATGAATGTTGAAAATATATAAGTGAAAATTGGTGTACTAGTGTTGTGCTAATATTGCTGTGTGGAGTTTGTATGTTTGCATGGATGGATGGATAAATTCTGGTACTATGCTGGGACCACTAATAGATCATGGTTACATATAGACGACATCATGTGAGTGACTTTAGTGTAGATTGTTATTCGTTTGGTTGTTCACAGTTGCTGGCATTGCAGGACGACACTGCAGTCGTACCTGGGACGGCCGACTGTGCTGGGACGACACTCCAGCGGGAACTTCCGCCTCCCAAAACTGTCCTGATTATTTTCCTGACCTCGACCCCCACGGTGAGTTTCATTAAGCTTCTCTTGATGTTTAATTTTCTCAGTCGGGAATTTGTGCCACATAACCCTACTATAAACAATTTTTTTTCTTCCTAGAAAAAGCAACTAAGCACTGTGGAGCAGACGGCCAATGGTTTCGCCATCCAGAGAGCAAGAAGCTTTGGACCAACTATACACTTTGCACAAGCACTTATGAGAGGCGGCTGAGGGTGAGGCTTTAATGTGACAGTCGGATCAATATGAACTCACTGAACTTGTTGCAAGCCATATTTTGGCCATTTGTCTGAGCAGTCCTTTTTTTCTGTCAAAACTTTCATTTTGTCCCCTAGAAGTTAAAGATGGTTGATAGTGAATATAAATGTCTCCTGAAAATAAACCAAGACCCCCCTTATAACAGAACAGGTAGGCTTGTACTCTTCACTTGTATTTTTGATTAACTTTTACTTTTTTTTTTAATCCAAAATAAGTGGATTTTTCAGCTTGTAATGTTTCGGGGGGGTTTTTTGTTTGTTTTTTTTACGCCACAGATCTCCACTGCAGTCGTAACTGGGACGGCTGGCTGTGCTGGGACGACACTCCGGCAGGAACTCTTGCATCCCAGAACTGTCCTGACTACTTTCTGGAGTTCGACCCCACCGGTGAGTTTTAAGTGTGTAACATCTTCTGGTCCTCTGTTATTAACTATTGTCCTGAGGTAGTTTTAACTTCATCCAGAAAAATACGGCAGTTGACATTAATTGTTGTTGATACTCGTGTGGGTTGAGTCGACTCAATAAAAACTGTTTAATGATTGAGGTGATTAAAGAACGGTGACTGTGATGTTAAAATTTTGTTCACTGAAACCTGCTCCAGACATTTATGTGTTATTCAGTGTTAAAAAAAAAGTTACGATGAGGTGGGACTAAAGGAAATGAAAGCCTCTAATGAAAGTACGTAGTTAGGGGCTTCATAGTCCATTAATCATGAATAATTGCAGCTCAGAATATAACTAAAGTAATGTGTTTGTTTTCTAACTTCTAATATCTTCTGTTTAAATGCAGCCTTAACATTAAATTGACCACATGTTGCAAAGACTTGAATTGCTGAGCTGATATATAAATTCTTTGTTGTGTATTTTGCTCACAGCCCGGCTCTTCTCCATGTTTCCACCCCAAAGTTTTTCACGTTGAAACTTTTACACTTTGTGCGTTACATCTGTTGGTTTGCTACCGATATAAAACGCTTTCAACACGAGGGATTGTGGTTGAACGCATCTGCTTCAACTAAAAGTACTTTCACTGATTTAGAAATTCACTAATTGCGTTATTTTATAAACCATAATTTCTTAATGTTATTGTGAATAATAATACGATTTTTCTTGCTTTTAGTTGTCCCTAAGTTGAGGTTTGAGATGACTTTCACTCATGATACACAAAAATGACACAATTATCTTAAAATTTTGACTTTTAGAAAAGGCCACTAAGTACTGCGGTGAAGACGGACAGTGGTTTCGCCATCTTGAAAGCAACAAGAGCTGGACCAACTACACATTCTGTATTGTCAACATCAAGGAGAGGTTGAAGGTAATTTATAGTTGAATCTGTGGGAACTCTCTTCTTGGAACGCCTCCAAAGTGCCTCTAAGAATCTTTGAGGAGTCCTCTGTGATCTCTGGTTTGCCAAATCATTAAAGTCAAGCCAAATTCTGGGTGGGCACATCAATTCTCATCAACATTCAGCAGCAGGAGCCTTCCAGATAAATGTGATGGGTTTTAAATTTATATTCCAGGTCTGCTCCAGGTTCGAGGTGTCTTATTATAGTTTTCTTTGACTTTTGCAAATTTGATTTTGATACACAGCAAACCCAAATATCCATCATTTGATGAGGTTGACACAATATTTTATCAAATATTTTCAGGCTATATGTCTAAATACCATTATTGTGACATAAGACATGTCAGTGCTTGGTCCTAAACCTTCTTTGTCTCTGGTTTTGTGTGCTTGATAATAACTCTGAGTCTACATGTTTCCCGGCTTCACTGACAATGAAGGCAGCCGCCCAGTTTTCCAGGGACTCTGACATCGAGCCCATCCTGGAGGCCACGGTCAGTCCCGTAGTCAATCGAGAGGAGCAGGAAATTGGGACCAAAAAAATCCTGGACAACCAATACAAATGCTTTGAGAAGATGAATCGAGATCCCCCTTATAACAAATCAGGTATCTCCAGGACGGCTCCATTCCTTTCTAGACTTCTTCTCTGCCTGTTTTACTCTTGTTAAAGCTTTGTGGATGTTCCAGGTCCACACTGCAGCCGTAACTGGGACGGTTGGCTGTGCTGGGATGATACTCCAGCAGGAACCTACACCTCCCAAAACTGCCCCAACTATTTTGATGACTTCGACCCCACAGGTCAGTGTTTCTATTATGATTCAATGAAGTTACATAAGCAGAGTTATTGAGGAAAGTTTGTAGTAACGTCTTTGCAGTTTGGTGAATCACTGACCTGGGTACTGTCAATAAAAACAAACATGTTACTCAATTGTTCTATAAGCTTTATGTTATAAACAAATTGAAGAAACGAATAATGTGAAGAAACAGTAGTAGCTTTTATTACCTAGAAACATGCTGGTGACACCAGGCAGGTCTTATAAAGAAAACTAAGTCATTAAAGGCTTAACGTTACCCACAGTGAGACAAATTGAATGTTGCTCCCTGAGGGCTAAGTCATTTCAGAATGACTGAAAACAAGAGTTAATTGAAACAGTCACAGAAAAGACAATGGCTATGAATCATGCAAACAGTTGATGAAGAGACACAACAGCTCTCCAAACTGTTTTCATATAAGGAACTTGTAATGAGCCCAGATCACTTCAATAGTAAATTTTAAATAGGAATATGTTATTAACTTTTTATTGCCAAAAGTAGTTGCTTTACAATCTCACTGTGTAATGCATCACTCTCCACACTATCATATGATTAAATGCTCTTAAAGAACCTCCCAATAGCAAATCAGTGACTGGATTTATTGCTTAATTGTCACTTTCAGAAAAAGCAACTAAGTACTGTGGAGAGGACGGGCAGTGGTTCCGCCACCCAGACACCAACAGGACTTGGTCCAACTACACACTCTGCAATGAAAACACTAAAGCAAAGCTGAAGGTAACTAATTCAAGAACTTTTTTTTTTTTTTTTTGGTGTAGGCATTAAGCTCTCAAAGGGATAAATTTAACCACATGATAATAGCTGACATTTCCTGCCACCTAAAAAGTTTATACGCCCGTGTTTACTTGAAGAGAATTTTCAAAATGTCATTTTGTTAAAGGTTACTATTTACCTGCTTCAAGCTATGATTTGCATTTGTCTCATTTCTTATCGTACCGAGAGGACGAACAAGCAAAGCAGATTTTTTCTCAAGGAATCCTTTGGATTTTTAACATTCATTGGACGAAAACTACCCAACTATCCCAAACCTTCTGTCCCTCAGACTGTAGCCTGAGGAAGTCTCCCGACCAGCAGCCATCTGTTGTCATCTTCACATTAACATCCGTCTCATCACGAGCAGCACCGTGCTGCAGAGAGCTGCTGACGGCATTTCCCACTAGAAAGCTAAGCAGGACGCCACAGAGCTCATCTCATTGTGTTTTGCCAAATGGAACCTCAGAAATACAGAGACTGGCTAAGATAGGTCATTTTAAATTCCCTTTTCTAAATTCTAAATAATTGTATTTTTGTTAGTTTGTTTGGTTTTCTTTGGACACTGAGGATTATCTATGATGATGTGAATTAATAACCAATAATTCTTATTGTTAATTTATTAATTCATCACACTTTTACATTTTCAGTCACAAAGAGTAACGGTAAATAGCACTTTTCTGCCACTTGAGCAGTTCACCTGTTCACACACATTCTCACTCACACACCAATGGAGGCGGCTGCCAAGCACGGCGCTGAATCCATCCATCGGGAGCAATTTAAGGCTCAGAGCCTTGCTCAAGGACATCTCTACATGGGGAATCAAACCAGTACCTTCCAGTTGAGAGACGACCACTCTCAACCAAGCCATCATCACCCCGAAAAAAAAGTTTTGTATCAACCAAATGCTGTTTATAAAGCACAAAGAGGACAGCGCTTCAGTCATACTTTGGATGACTGACATAAAGATAAACAAAAATTATAGCATTAGACAACTAATTAAAGCATATATAAATTAATTGAATTAAGAGGTGATAAAGCCAAGATTGTGTCCAGGACAGAAATGATAGATACACAACAAACATACATATTATTTAGGCAATAAAGTGTAAATTCTAACAAAAAGAGAAATGATAAACAAACGATGACCTGAAAGGATTTGCATTAAACTGTATCAAATGATCAATATTTCCAGCTATCAGATCCTCGGGTGGTTGTTGTTTGAAGTATAAAAACTGAAAGATACTTTGTTAAATGTTGCACTTCCTGTATTTTAGAACAACTAACGGCTACACGTATGAGTACCAGCTCATACACCGTGGGTGGTGAATTTCAAAAACCAGCATGAGAAATAATTTATCAGGTAGATCACAGATAACCTGTATAAAGATTATAAAAAAAATACAGTTTTTTTTTTCCCCTGTTGAAAAACTTCAGTCGCTTTTAAAGAAACTTGGTAAAAGAAAAGAGAAGAAACTGATTTTTTTTCTATTTTCATTTTCACAGTCTGCATACATCCTGTTTTACTTGGCGATCGTGGGTCATGCTTTATCCATAGTCTCCCTCCTCATCTCTCTGGCCATCTTCTTCTACTTCAGGTAATACAATCGTGCACAGAAAGTTTTGGTTGCTCCCTCCCCTGATGTAAACAACAGCCACAGTGTTCACTTGAGGAGCTAAAGAGGAAGACCATTACTATCTTTATTCTCAAGCCATTAATGTGGAAAAAAAAGGTCTTGTGGCTTCACTGAGCCGCAATTTAACCACCACATAACTGTTGCTAATTTCATGCCAACTTAACTTCGTTGAGCGTCGTCGTTTATTTCATGGATGTTTAAGATTCTGAGCTGGAAAGCTGTGACGTCCTTCAACTGCGATGGAAACGTGTGCACTCCGGTGCACACGTTGCTCATTATGGATGTTCATCCAATGTACTGCTTAATCCCAGAGGGCGAGAAAAAGAACGAGAGAGAGGAAACAATTAAGCCAGCTATTGCTGTTGAAATTCAATTAGAGAAGAGTATAACAAAGTGTATAAGTGATAGTGGGGTAGAATATTCAGCTCGACTATGTGGAATTTGGAAGAGAAGATGCCAGGAGAAAGTTATTGAGGCCTGTTTAGTTAAAGTTCATGTCTAGTCACAGCAGCAAGAAGAAGTCCTATTCATCCGTCTGTCTTCTTTCTTGTTTAGTTTACATGAGGTCGCATTAGCGATATAAAGACAAAAAAGCCAGAAATCCTTGTCCCTGTACAGAAAAGTATTAGGGCCACTGAAGAAAAAAAAAAAGGAGGTAAAGAAAAAAAACCCTCATGTACTTTTGAAAAAAGTCGAGAATCAAAGTCGAGATTTTTTTTTTAACACAAACTAGCAGCGTCTGTGACATCTGTCCATCATTTGCTTGTGGACACTGAAAAATCACACTAAATCACATAATCGTGACTGTATAAGGATGCGATTGCCTTTGGACATCTGATTTCATACAGTATTTCCTTGTTCAATAATAATACATTCATAAGCACCCTGGGATCAGGGGGCTTTGTCCTTCGTACTTGATGAATGAACCAGGTGGAGAGCTGCAGGCGTCACTGACTCTTCTAAGTCTTAATACTGATGATAACTGAACATTGTTTATGAGCTGAAACCTGTTCTGAAGCATCATTTCACCACTTCAATAAACTGCTTGCAATGCATTTTATAGAAGCAGTTACATGTGCTGGCATGTGGAGGGCACGGATGTTTCCATTTTGTATTAAAACAAAAAAAAATGATAATAATAATAATAATATTAGTAATAATAATACATTTTTCTCCGTGGAAAAAGAAAATCTCAACTTTGATTTTTGACTTTTTCTGAAGCTCATGAGGTTGTTTTTTTTTGTTTGTTTTTTTAACCTCCAAAGTTATTTTTCTTCAGTGACCCTAAAACCCTTCCGTAGTCTCTGCAAGTTTTTCTGACTACTCTTGTTTCTGGACCAACCGGGAAGTTTAATCTCTCCAGCAGGTTCAACCCTAGGACCATTAAAGGAGGTAAACAGAGGGGGGCATCCTAATCAAATGTCTCAGTATGATCGGTTACAATTCAACTGCAAACAAAGGCCTGTTGTTTGACTAAGCCAGGCTTAATAAATACTGTGTATACAAAAATGCTCTTCATGTTTTCCAACAATGTTTAGAAAAAACTTTCCTCGTTGACCCTGTGGTTGGCGAGCGCCGCCGCGATAAATTTTGACATGCTGACGGTTGCTTACCTCCTAAACACAGCTGTTATCCATAGCAAATCTTGTAAGAGACAGTCCGTGTGCTTCAAACTTTTAAACACACTCATAAATTAAAGGGGCCATTTTTAGGGCAGGTGCATCGTTATAAAACCGCGTGACCCGCTAAGAATCAAGACTCCTAACTCAGTTATGGAGCAATTGAAAACACCATGCTCAATTTATCAGCATCAAAGTCCTAATGAATTAGAGTTTTAATACAGCAACAAAGTTATTGGTCTGAAAAAAAAAGCCTTTTTGAACTCATAACCATAACTTAATATATTTATAGTCAAAGCACTTAAAGTCTTGCAGGCTTGATTTTGTTTTATAAAATCCAGATGTGAGGCTCGCTGTGGTATGTACTGGTGTGTAGCTGCACTACACTGTTATTTACAACTCGGCATCAACACTGTCAGGCTCCCCAGATAAAAATAGTCCCGTTAACGGTGGAAAAACAGGTTTGTTGAGAGTCCGATCCAAAGAAATCACCACCTGTGACAGTCTAAACTACGTCGGCGTAGAGATTCAGTCTGTATTTTGACATCCCCTCAGAGATGAAGATGTCTTGTAAATAAACGACAGGCAACTCTCACCTTTCCTTTTATGTCATGATCTGTTTTTGGTCTCGAAATGAGAAACAGCAAAAGTGCTCTTTGGTGTTATTGTGAATAGCTTGAAGAAAATTAGTGCTCTTCCTGTGTGAAGTGCTGGCCGAAGGTTTAATGACTAAACCAAGATTAAAACTGCCTGTGCTTAAGAGGCATTTATAACTCTTAACTGTAGAGAGGCTATTGTCTGTAAAAAAAAAAAAAATTATAGAAATAAATGCCACTGGGGTTTGTTCAGGTTCAAACCCTCTTTGAGCTGCTGTTGGTTTAATTCTGTCTGTAAAATGTAAAATCATTATTTAACCATTGCAAACAATAAAGGTGATAGTATGTATGACTTGTAGCGATTTCAAACCTAATAGTTGTTTCCCTTTTCCCTGTCCTGCCTTTTATTACACTATTAATTCTGAATGGCCAGTCAAGCTAATGAGAACGCACCCTCGGGATCCATTATATATTATTTAACAGCACTTCCAGCATGTACAGTAGGCTACAGACCATTAAGAGGCCTTCAGAGGCTCTTTACCCACATCTGACATCCCATTTAAACAGTTACTGATTTTCCTTCTTATGCCATCAGTTGTGGCAAATGTTTGTGGATTGTGTAAGTGAATAAATAAATCCTGGCCCACAGGAGCCTGAGCTGTCAAAGGATCACCCTCCACAAGAACCTCTTCTGCTCATTCGTGCTCAATTCTGCCCTCACCATCATCTACCTCGTCAGTGTGGTCAACAATCCTGAAGTGGTGGCCAGAAACCCGGTGAGCAGATATTCATTCATCACTATTGTTAATGTATCTCAGGTGTATAGCTGCCAAGTCTTATCATCACCACACGTTTTCAACTTATGCCGAGTCCTTTATCGAAAGCCAGACTACATGATGAACTCCAACTGCTTTCAGTGGAGATAAGTAGGTCGTGACTTCACATCTGAATACATAACTTTCGATTTTCATACTTGGTACACTCATGGTGTTGAACTATATTCTATAATATCATGTTCAAACATTACATTCAGTTCAATGTATGTAAGATCTACAAATACATTCTTATTTGATCTTCATCTCTGCTCAAAATTGAAAAATCATCACTCATAGACAATTTTTAAAAGCAGTACAGTCAAAGAAAAATTATCTCAAATCATCCATTTTGATTTATGAATAAAAACTATGTGAAAAATCGAAAATTACACGGAAATGGTCCATAATTTTAACATTGAAACAATTGACGAGAAAACAGCTGTATTTCTTCTTGATTTTCGCCCTCTTCTACACTCTCCTCATTTGACCCTTCAATACTTAATGCAAATTCTCAGTAACCCTGAATTCTGCTCAGGTCGAAGTAATAAATCTGTCTTTTAGGAATGCCTCACTATCTGGGCTGAGCATACATTTCTGTTTTACTCCTTTTGGATATCAACATAACAAAAGGTTTTTTAACCTGGTCCATGCTTCTCAAAGTTCTTTACTCATTATTTCGATTTGATTTTAATGTCAGTACATTGACAATAATAACGCATAAATAGTTTAATCAAATGTAATAAAGGCATACAAAAAAAAATCTTACTTAGATTCAGAAAGAAATTTGTGAATCTGTGTTATTTTGATCAAACGCTTCAAACAAAAAGAGTACAACAACAACAACACACAGGATTGTAGAAGTTGGCTCACACTGTACGCAATCCCATCAGCCCCCGGCCTGCTTTCAGCTGGAGCATTTCTCCAGCCTGACAAAGTACTGGAAACATTGAGGACACAGCAGAGGCTTCAGCCGGGTTTTTGGGCTTGAGTCTCAGTCTTGCTGCTGCTTCTTTTCATCCTCTCACCACGTCTGCCTGGCTCGCCCGGAGCCGGATGGATCCAAAAAGCAGACGGGAGTGACAGCCATTATCATCATCGACCGAAGAAGAAATATTTATGTATTTGTGCCGTGGCTCCCTTTCAGAATTTCCCCCTTGTCGTCGTTTCTCATGAAGGCCTCTGTTTAGCGCAGGCCACGTTGTGCTTACCCGCCGCGGCGTGTCCGAATTAAAGCCGTCACCGCAGCCTGAGCACTGCTGGTTGCGACTCATGCATGTCCATTAGAAAACATTTTGCATCATCATCAGCTGCTGCCAGAGTGAGACTTACGAGTCTGTTTTCACTGCCTGTGATTTAGTAACAGTGGGCAAGTGAGGAGATTTGCTCTCGCTGAGAAAACAAGCTCTTTTGATTTTTTTTTTTTTTTTTTTTTTTTTTTTTGAAAAAAAGTTTTT
>OMNM01000060.1:30350-52884 GCA_900302745.1 Parablennius parvicornis
AAAAAAAGCTGTTTTTTTTTTTTTTTTTTTTTTTTTTTTGTCTACTATGGCAAGACAGTCTGTTTTGACTTTCCAGCAGTGTGGAGGAGTGAATCCCCAAAGCTCGTGTCAGATCAGGGAGGAGGCTGAAAACACGAGAATCATCTGCAGCACAGAGTCTATCGCAGCTTGATTTGTCAGCCAGATCGTTATGAATAGCCAATTTGACCCAAACCTCATTTAGCGGCAGTGTGAAATTGATAAGCAGTGTTGCCACAGTTACCTTGAAAAAGTAATCTGATTATGGATCATTAGTTACTCCTTTAAATCGTAACTTAGTTACCTTCTGATCACTTGATTTTAAAAGTAAATAAGTTATATTGCAAGTGACAACACCCCCACTATCTCAACATAAAACTGAAAAAGGTTTTGCTAGAAAATGAAATTTGTCGGTTTCTATTATGTGTCACCTGAACACGCCATTAGAGCAAGCTGGTCTGTGATTGGCTGAGAGCGGAGAAAGGGGGCAGGTCAGGTGAGCGTGCAGACACACAGCATGCACTGCTTTTGTCCATTTGGAGGAGAACGAAGGAGCAGAAATAGCAACGCGTTAGATTATTCGTTACTTAGAAAAGTAGTCCTGTGAGAGTATCGCTTTACTATTTAACACGTTACCATCAGCAGTGTTGATAAGTTAACTCAAATACAAATATCTATCTGCAGTGAAAGTGAATCTGCCGTGGTGCAGATCTTTCGAGTGGGAATGGAAACGCAGGGAATTGAGGGAGAGACATGTGGCTAAAGGTTTAGACGTGAATGACTGTGGTGTGTTTTGAGCTAAGAAGACCCCTGAGACGAGCACTTAGTAGCAATGCCAGCATCTTTGAATTATACTGCGGCTGCACGCACGCTCTCCTTGCACAACGCTGACAACCAGAAACCCAGTGTGAATATTTTGTTTTCAGTATTCACATTGGGCTTTTCTGAATCCCAGTCTTGTTTGAAAAGAGTGTGTGCGGAGCAACAGTCTATGTGAACATGCTGAAATGCAGGTATTTACATTAAGGGGATTTATCAGTTTAATGTCCCTGTGAATCTGGGAAAAAAATTATGTCCCCGCATGTTTTTTGTTCATGTGTTTTGTCCCCGCACTTTTATTTCGAAGCCTGTTGTGAGAGCCGGTGTCCCGTTTGCTCTCTGCCGAGGACATTCGATACTTAGATTGCATCGCCTTCTGAATGAAAAGACAGGCAGGCGGGTGTCAGCGAGAGCCGTCCACCCTCGTGATTGAACTCACAGAGGCGACTGATAGCTATGATGAGCAATAAATCAGCTGGCACTTTGGTGAATCACAGCAAAATACGGGTTTTAAATTAACTTTTATCTCAATAGTACTTGCATGGTTAAATAAAGGCTTAGACGTAATTAAGAAAAAAAAACTTTTATGTAATTCATCTTTTATTACAGAGACAAATAAACACGTTAAAAAATGTTAATTATTATTTTTTTCTTTACAATAGGGATTCCAAATATACCATCTAAGAATAGTTAGCGACCTGATCTCAGATTTGCAGAAAACATAACAAAAATAGCCAAACAGACACTCATTCTCACCACCAGTCTCAGATCTCTAATGTTCTGAACCCCAGGTTAAGAACCATCACTTTTAAGGATGACAAAATAATACAAAAGAATTTCTGTAACCAAATAAATTAATTATATATACATTTATGTTTCTGCCACTTCCTGTTATTGCTACTTGTAAACTGAAATCCTATTATTGTTACTGAGGGTTTTAAGCAGAAAGGGGCAGTTGGAGACAGAGGGTGATAGTGGTAATTCAACATGTGCAGCATATAAACAGACATTACTATATCTTTGTTAGAATTTATATTTAATTTGAGTAATTTCAAAAGGCTTAATGGCGTTCCCTGTAGGACTCTTTCATTATTTGTTTAGTAATTCAATTATACACAATCAGCTTCTCTCAAAAGAAACTGGAAGCTAAAAATTAAATTCAAGGATCATCAAATGTCTTTTTGTAACATCGCACTAATAGTTTAGTCTGATGTTTGGCTCTTGGAGAAACTTTGATGTATCACAGTAATTATTATGTGTCAAGTTACCCGCAACTTTTTCAATAAATATGCAATTTGTCTTTAGCTTTTGCTGCTATTTTGGCTTTTACCAGAACCACATAATCCAAATTTGGGCAAAGTGGAAGAAGAAGATATCTGAGCTGGGATGGGCAACATTGAAGCTGATGGTTTTGGCCGAGCAGTATTTAAAAAAAAAATGTCCAAAAACATGTTCCTTAACAAATCCCCTAAGACAAGCAACCACGAGTCTCTAAATCTGTCGTTACAATGGGGAACTGATAGGCTAGAAACTTTTAGGCAAGTCAAAAATTATGTGGGATTTTTTTGAGCACATTTTCAACACCGTCTGCCTGTGAGACATTTGGAAAATTATATCTTAAGCTGCATCCATAAGTGTGTATAATTACAGCGTTAGAACAGTGCGGTTAAATGAAATTGACGTGATAATAATACAGCATCAGAGTCATTAGTTCCAATTGTAACGACCCAATCAAAGAAACTGATAACACAATGAGACGTGCGGCCTTGTTGTCATGCTATAGTGCGAACTGCACTTTCCTGTTGACGCTGCTATTGTATGCTGGCAGAGCACGCTGTGATCTCACGTCACCGTAACAAGTGGGACAAATACAATAAATAGAAAAGAAAAACTTAATTGCCATTGAGACTCCAAAGGGGGTAAATGAATATGATCATCTGTGAGTCAGGAGAGGGTAACACAGACTGATGTCTTTGTGCACATCAATGCTGAAACGTCTGAATCCTGCCGAGATGATCGCTGTATTTATTTATGTATTTTTGGTCATGAAAAGTCCATAAAAGATCAAAAATAAATAGCAAATTTTTGGGGTCTTTTTCTCTGCAGGTTGGCTGTAAAGTCTTGCACTTCTTCCACACATACATGCTCGGTTGCAACTATTTCTGGATGCTGTGTGAAGGCATTTACTTGCACACCCTCATCGTGGTGGCCGTGTTCGCCGAGGAGCAGCATCTGCACTGGTACTATCTCCTGGGCTGGGGTGAGTCACGCTGAAACGTGTCTTTCCTTTCCTTTCATCTATTGTACTCTGCCGTGTGTCCTTAAAGATTTAAGTCCTCGCTGATGTCCATTACTGAGCGAAAGCTCCCAGAAGAGTAGCTCAATAACATCAGACTCTATCTCTTGCACCCGCTCGATCCTCGGGCGTTATGTCACTGTGGACATGCTGACAGCTTTATTGGCAGTCCTGTTGCTCGGAGGTGCTCCCGTGCAGTTTTTTCACTCCTTCCTGAACTAGAAAAAAAACTAATGTGTGCACTCTGTCAGAGAAGTCGGGAACAGATACTAAATGAATGGTCTTCATTACAAACGTTGCAATAAAATTGAGGCTTGTGTGTGACGTGTCGATGTGGATTTAACACTGTGTTGTCGGGACTTCAATCTGTTGACGCATTTGCATTATGGGACTTTTGTTAACCAAGTGGGGATATAAAGCAAGGCCACATAGGGCGAACCACGTTAGACTAAGGCGAAGGGAATTCAGAGTGACAATAGAAAATTCCGCAGGAAATGTATGTAAGTCAACACAATCTTCTCTTGTTGTACAAATATTGCAAAAACACTACACACACCACCAGTGCTGCACCCTACAACAGTTTACATGAATATGAGGGCAATAAATATAAATATAGAAATATAGATGTGTGTCAGTTTTGGGAGTGAGGTTATGGAATGGACTTAATGATGAACTGAAAAGGTGTAATTCTCTGTGTGTTTTCAAAAAGAGTTTAAATTTTATAATAATTAAAGGTTATTCTGTGAATCGTTAATTTGCATTTTACTTATCATCTGAAAAGTGATTTCTAAATTAAACTGCCATTTAGTTTTGTATTTGATAACTGAGTGATTTTTGTTTGTAGTAATCCTTTGATGGCACAGGATCGGATACAGGATTTTTTTGTATTAATTTTGCAGTTTGCTGCTTTGCATAAATCCAAATGAAATAAAACTGAAATAAAGTACATTTTTCAGGCTAAGATTACAGTTAAACCGCAGTTGGTGTCAGATAAGCTGTTTTGTCAAGTCTGGTCTGAATCTAATAGATTTCAGTTGAATTGTGTGGTTAAATTCAAAATATAACACCAAGTGAAACTAGACAGGGAAGAAACCATGTGGAAGTGTTGCTGTTTATGTGGAGCAATGCCACTGCAACTGAAAAGTCTTGAGAACATCGAAGCCACAGCTTTTCTAATAATCGAATTACTTAATGAGAAAGTTTAATACCAACAAACAAAGCATTTATTTTGGTTAACTGTTGCATGAATGACAAATGAATCTCACTGAGATTCACTCAAGACCTCATCTGGCTGCTATCTTTTTCCTGTCCAAGGTTTTCCTCTTGTGCCTGTATCCATCCACGCTGTGGCAAGGAAAAAGTATTTTGACGACAAGTGAGTAATGTTCCAGAAACCTCTGCAAATAAACAGGAGATGTTTGCATATGCGCCGGGGCTGTGTGTGGTGGAGGGAGAGCGCGCAACAGATCCGTACATGTGCGCTCTTTTGTATGTGCGTGTGTGTGTGTGTATTTTGGTCGACAGGCAGTACTGACAGATATGTTTTTCTTTCTGTAGCTGTTGGATGAGTGTGGAAACCCATCTGCTCTATGCGGTCCATGGTCCTATAATGGCAGCACTTCTTGTGAGTCCACCAATCTGATACAGCATGAATTTCAAAACTCAAGAATATAGGTTTTGGGTTTTTTTGTAATTTGCGACTCGCGTCTCCGCTGAAAACACATAAATGGGAAAACGAGATGTTCCTCATACTTTTAAAATCTTGTGCAGGTGAATCTCTTCTTTCTGCTGAATATTATAAGAGTATTGGTCACCAAGTTGAGGGACACGCACCGAGCAGAGTCCAACATGTACATGAAGGCGGTGAGAGCCACCCTCATCCTGGTGCCCCTGCTGGGAATACAATTTGTCATTCTTCCCTGGAGGCCGGAGAACCTGGCTGGCGAGGTCTGCGAGTACATCATGCACATACTCATGCACTACCAGGTAAGCACTCAGCTGATGGCGGGCCACAAAAATTAATCAAAATTTCTATTATTGTGCCGGAGTACGAGCTCATTCGAAATGTAATACAACATTAGATTAAAAAGCGCAGCCTTTCCTGCCCTGCGGATTGAGGCTTTTTTGGCCAGAAATGCATTAAAATGTATCAGGAGTAATTGGAAAAAAAAAGAAGTATAATGTGTGTACTCTGTGAACTTTTAGTTTTATCTTGATTATGAATTCAAGAATCCACTTGCTTTTTAGATTTGCATGATTGAACTTCCTAGTCTCTTTTCTTTCTTTGTCTTTGCTTTAAATGTGTTTTAAAGAGCCAGTTAGACACTCGATTGACTCTATTTTACTACCTGTTAGGCACTTAATTAAACATCAGGCAACCAGTCCATTAAATATCAGGGTGAGCCGTCTATTCATTCATTCAGCCACTTAAGGGATTTTAATTTTGCAGCCCCACCGAAACGCTTTTGTTTTCTCCCTTTTCCAAAATAAGATTCCCTCCCTCACAGCTATCGTCATAGCCTGTCATTACACATCATTATCGTTTATAAAAGGAAAAGGAAAATTAATTATTTTTTTAATTGCTTTTTTTTGTTTTCCAAGGGTTTGTTGGTGGCAACAATATTCTGCTTCTTCAATGGAGAGGTAAGACATTTTACAACAGATTTTCCTCTCTCTGTGCTTTACTATTATGTCAAATCAATGGAAAATAGAGATTGTGGTGACTGAGTGGGGAAAGATGAGCCACCCCTTGTATCCAGGTAACTGAACAGATTTTCTGTCATATGAGCATAAATCCAGGAAGCACCCATCATTTCCATCTTGCTGTGATGCAGAGAAGCACACGAGTGACGGGGTCAGTCATTTTTTACACACAAAGCTGTTACGTTAAACGGTAAAATGACTGTTATGCCAAAGCAAATGTATCCAGTTTTGATATTCTCCTGTATATTATGCATGTTGGTGATGTTCTGATATGATATCATATGAATCACTTCACGCTTCACTTGTTTTTCCCAAACTAGTGGCTTTGAGCCAATGGTTCAATGGTTTCTCATGTATTAAATGGTATTTCAGTTGAGTATACTGAACTAGTTTGGTGTGTTTGTCATATATTACCTACTGTAGAAAAGACATCATGCCGAGAACTTACAAGAGTAAAACAAGTCGGGACTCAAAACCTATTGAAGAGATGGGGAGCGGCCAATGATGTAAACGGTGGAAACTCCATCAGATCAGTGGCTCAAGAGGGAAATATTGACAGGTCAACAATGAGGAGCTACATAAAGAAGAAGGAGGCAAAGGAAGTAAAAACAGTTGGACATGGTGGAACTGCAGAAGCAAAGAGCGTCTTCTCAGAGGAAGTTCAGGAGGGGCAAGCAGACCTTTTGACGGTTTCAACCTCCGTTTGCGTTCAAGGAAAAGGATGAGGGGTCTTTCCTAGGGAGTGATGTGCTGAAGAAATACCTCAACCTCAAAAGCGTGGAGGAACTGAAGGAGAGGGCAACCGTTCTTGACCGTCTTGACAGTAGGAATATTGAATAGCTGGTGGGTTTTTTCTCACAAGTTCAAAACTGCTAAAGCATTTTTCTTAGCACGCTATGCCGTCGTTCAAATTTTAAATTTCAGATTCTCAGTTTACTACAGATGGCTCAACCTATCCATAAATGTGGGTCAACTTAGCCCTAACCTGCGTTAAGTTGATCCACAGGAGCACTTCTTTTTTTTAGGCAGCTTTTTCAGAGGTACATTTTGATCATTTCATTTGTTAGCAGACATCCTGAAACAATGGTATATGTTTTTCTGTGCAACTTTTCCTTACATCCACGACATCATAACTAAAAGGTGGCTCATGTTAACCCACTCTGCCCGAATATAGCAAAACTCTACATGGAAGAACTGAGTGCCTCATACATTCAAAGTATGAAAATGATGGGACCCTGGCGGGATGCTTGACATAATAAGGTGGATAGTTAGATACAGCGCTTGACCTTTTATAAAGATCAACCTGCACATGTTACCCCGGGAGCCATTCCGTCACGGGGCAATAAATCTGCTCACAGGATGTGACATTATATATGAGACGTGAGATTGCTCTCAGGTACAACATTTCCATATTTTGTTTTTCATGTCAGATATCATATCAAGAAGTGACCCATGAATATCAGACCTTCAGAGTTTTTGGCTTTGAATATTCCAGTAAAATCTCTGTACCTTCATAGAGGTGCAACAATCTGTCATTAATTCAGTGGTAACAGGTTATAAAGCACCGTTCTGCTTCATCTCCCCTGAGCCCATTGTGGTGCCGTGGCTGTAAAAAAAAAAAAAAAGCTGAAGGGTCACGTCAGGTGAGCGGCAACACAGTTTATAAATGACTGTGTGGTTTCCCGGCTCAGCTGGAAATTGACTCTTCTTTCAAGTTCCCCCCTGTCAGCCTTTCCAAGTCTGTCTGAAGCTGCCTGACTGATGCGAGCATCCTTAACTCCATTCAAACCTACAAGCTACATTTCCATTAAGCCTCAGATTCATGGTTAGTGTTGCTGAGAAAACCTTTCAGCTCCGCACACTATGAGAAAGATACTTTTTTTTTTAACTCACCGTGTCCACAAAGAATAGATGCTGCGATTCAGATCTGGGTTTGTTTTTCACATACTATCCGCTCCAAAGTAAACTGTTTCTATGTGTGAAATATAGTGGAGAAAAATAAACGTGCTGTGAAATTCTTCCACACTAAGACTCGCTGACATTGTTATGAGGCGTTTTGTTGCATGAGAAGAAAAACAGGGCGGATATGCAAAAACCGAGTGAGGCGCAGATTTAAATACCCAGCATGGGGTGTTTGGCAGAGTGAACTACCGCTGAGTTTTATGTATTCGACATGGAAAATAGGTCAGCTGTTAGTGCAAAACGCAGCAGCATCATAATAAATAACGTAATCGATTTGTGGAGTAAAAACAAATGTGCAGAGAAAACGCTTAAAGGGCCAGGACGCCAGCGGTCACATGTGGGGGATGAGAGGACTTGTTTACTTTGTCTGCATGAAGCTCGGTTCACGCTCCCGTAATCAGGACACGGACTTCTGGGCCCGGGTTCAATTCTGTTGAAGATTTTTCATTTACAAGGCCAAACTACACAGACCTGCCTTATTTTCCTCAATAGGCCCCATTGTGATGTTGGGTCAATGAGACAAACCGCTTTTGAGCTGGATGTTGACAACGAGCTCGATGTACTGTACGCTTTTGTCCCATCGAGACAATTAGTGACATAATTTGTCAGATCGTTGTGGTTTAAAATAACTGCAGTAATTACACTACAGAGTTAAATGAGAATTCAGTTTTTTGTTAGACATAGGTCACTCTTCAGTTTTTGGTTATTCAACCAGTGAACATAAACAGAGCACTGGGTTGATGACCATTTCTGCTCTGAATGTAGCTGGCGCACTTAATTCCACCATTATGAGACACATTTCTATACATTTTGACACAATATGACATGTGAGGTAGAGTTGTGACAGCTTCTAAATTTTAAATAGGGATTCAGCTATAGATTTAGTCTATAATTACTGCTAAGTTGACCAACATATCATATTGATCACCTAGAGAGCTTCCATGTACTATCACCACTTTTAACTTGTGATGTTTCTGAAAATGTCTGGTTTCTAAAACTCTAAACCTTTTTCTATGTACACAAAAAGCCTATTTAGCCGAGGTAATCCATCCACCTCGCTGGTGTGGCAGATCAAGATGCTGATTAGACGGCAGGATTATTGCGCAGGTGTGCCTGAGGGTCGAAACAATAAAAGGAAGGACACTCTAAAATGTTACAGATAAATCAGATTAAATGAAGCTTTTAGTTGAAGCTCTTTTCAGATCCACAGGACACGTCCAAAGGATAATTAGAGAAAACACCCGATTTCACAGCAGACTATTGATTCACACTAAACATTTCCAACAACTATGAGTGTGAATTTGACCAGAAATGTCTCTTGAATATCCATATGGTTAAATGTTGGCCTGACCAACAACAGCAAAGCAAACTGGCCATGAAATAATATGCTCTGTGAAATAAAACATCACGAGAGGAATTACAATGCAGTGATGATATGTTTCCTCACTGAGGATAATACAGCAGGTCAACAACTTTCAGGGGTTTTCACATGACACAATATTGTAACCCACCCCCTCCACTTATAAGTCTTTAGATTGGAAATGCAAAACTATATAGAAATCATTTAGTTCTTAGTCATTCAGTGTGATTCCACACTTTGTACAAAAAAGATGTATATATTCAGTGAAGAGATTAAAAACAGGTTTATTTCATTACAGTATATCAATGGGATGAAAAACAATGAGTTGATGAGCATAAAAAAAGTGTGTGTGAGATTTCCAATAAAGGAGTATAACACTTTTTCTAAAAAGACAAACATTTATCTACATTTAGAATGTGAAGTTTAAATCGTTTCATGTTTTAGGAATTGACATATTTGATGTTTGGCGAAATTATGAATGTTGTTTTCCCTTTCATTCACAGTTGATGGAAAACTAAATTTACCCTCTTAAGTACACGTGTCCAACTACTCAAATAGCTAATCAGCCATTCACCTGCACTAATAAATAAATCGATATATTTCTTCTTTTTTTTTTTTTTTTTTTTTTTAGCTCAACTAACAGTGGTCCACAATCTGGGCATGTTTCTAGTCATTCACATGACAAATTCATTCACAATCACATTTATACATGTAGTCAACAGTAACTTACATGCAACCAAAATCGGAGCGTTCTCACTCTAAATAGCTCCAACAAAGAAAAGTAAAGATGAAATGTCAAACATCTAAAGTTTTCAATTTCCCCAGTCAAACAGTTTACTGTTCTTCTCTTTCTGTTTATTCTTCTGACGTTTGTTCAGACATTATAAACTTACTTTAGATGAGACTTTGTGTTCCCGGAAACTGGAATGACATTTTTCACCATTTTCTAACATTTTACTGACAAATACACAAATAACAGATTAATAATGAACATCGCTGACAGTAGGAATAATTATAGACAACGTTTGTCCAGGATGCTCAGCAGGTCACGATAGTTTTGGCTTTCCAAAGTGTGAATGTTGGAGCACCGAGTACTTCAAATGATCTACCCAGTACCGAGAGAAAGCAGGTTTTCTCAAAGTATCTGAAATGTGTTGTTTATTTCTAAGCTGTCCTAAAATGTATCATCGGTGAACAGCCAGAATTAATGGTGAACTTTGTATATTTGACATTAATTAGATTTATGTGTGTAACACCATCATGGATCACGACACTAAGGGCTAAATGATTGAATTATTATGTACTGGTCACTTACAGTAACTTTGTATAATAATTGTGTTCATTCTGATACAAACTGGCTTTGTTTCACAAGCACATAAATCCAGTGTCAAATAGTTGCAGCAAAATAATAATAATTGAGGATATTCCTGTTGAATACATGAGGGTCTGCTGCTTGTAATATTAGTGTTGTTAGGAAAAGAAAGAAACTCTGTTCTCTTTTACTTTTGTTGCTGATCAAAACAGATTTACCTCAACACCCATTACTCAAACAAAATGTATAGCTGGGAAAACATAAACATGTGTTTCGATAATGTGCTAGGGGTTTGTTTTTACATTTTCACCATAAGGCTCAACTTGGATTACGTCTTTGCTTTCTCCTTTATGGCGGGATGATGTGACCACATGCACCACTTGGCTCCATTTCAAGTAAATTGACTTTGGTGTTTACGTTTCCCCCAACTGGCAGCTGCTAATGCGATTGAAATCTTAGCGATCCACATATGCTGCGGCAATTATGCACGCATCGCTTACGATCACTGTCAGTCGGATTAATATTGCCACAAGCTGCTGTTTACATGGGCTCGGTCTCACTCGCATTGCACTGTGGCCACATGTTGACTTGCATGTAAATGTGGATGTCTGCTGGAACCATTCGGTGGTCACAGGAAAAGAGAGAGGCAAAACCAAAATAAGGTGCTTTCATAAAGGATTATGAGAAAATATGCATGAAATTACAGCATTTGCACAAGATTGATGACGCACAAATGACGAGTCGTGTTCGTGTGTGTCTTTGTGTGACGTTCAGGTGCAGGCTGCCCTGAAGAGACAGTGGATGCAGTACAAGACAGAGTGGGGTCAGATAAGGAAGGACCACTGCTCCATGCGCTCCACGTCATACACCGCCACCTCCATCACGGAGGTACCCGCCTTCATGTACCCTCACGACTGCAACAACGAGCACGCGAACGGGCGCCACACGGACGACTCGGAACTGGTGGCGCTCAAATCCGGAGACACGTATGCTTGAATCACACACGGGAAGAGGTGTGTGAAGCAAAATGGAAACAGCTGAAAAGAAAAAACAGAGCGACGGGGAATGTACAGTCCGAACAGAAATTCAATCCGTTTTGCACCACAATATCTCAGTGATTGAATCTCAGAGGCTCTTGCTGGTTGGTTGAGCCCAGGAGGATGATACGGGTCTGGACACGAAGAGCTCATCGAGACTTTCTATCACGGTCTGAGGCTGCTTTGTGAGAAACTTCCTGAAGCTGCTAAAACTGCACGTGCACGCTCGCAGTGGCGGAGGCTCGCGCTGGTGTGGGGAGGTGATGACGGCGAATGCAACACTGGTGATCGTAGCACTTACAATGTGGCATGATTTCTGAAGGCGAAGAAAAAAACATAGAATTCCTGACCTCACCTATACCAAAGGGTCGTGTTTGTTGGTCAGAGCCACGATATCCACCCGAGCACAGGTGTGGAACCACCAAGAAAAACACACAGACAACTCAAGTCAACAAATCACACAAAGCTGAACGTATGTGCCATGGAAAACACCTTTCGAGCTTGGAGCTCTGGAATTATGTACATACTATATGTTTACCATGTATGATTTGAAAGAAAAAAAAAGTTCAAATGTTCAAAAATAACTATATTTTCTTTTTATTCTTGCCAGTTATCAAGTATTTGCTAAGTGTACGTCCTGTGATGCTGCATTCCCGACTGCTTTCTTGTTTTTGCAGTTGCTGTATTTGTGCTGATGCTGAAGATCACAGGGCTGAGAGGTACATGAAGAAGTACACGAATAAAAATCTTTATTTTGAGGTTGACACCCACAAGAGTTGTTTCACTGTGTTATCAGTAAACGAGCTGGCAAAGAGCTTGTTCTCAACCATCTTTTGAGGATGCCTATCATGTCACTTCTGCTCTTAAACATTTGATATTCAGTCACACACACTTACACATTTAAGCATTTGTTAAGAAATCAGTGCAAAAAGATCATATCCGTGTTGTATAAAAAGAGTAAAGTCAATAATGTCTTGAAGGCATGCTCACATTGCTCTCATAATCTTGCACAGACATCACCTTTAAATTATTATTTTCATTGAGACTATGCACAGTCTTTTCATGGTTGTACAATTTAAAAAGCTTTAATCGTCTTTACAACTGCTATTTTAAGGGAGGAGATAGTAAAGCTTCTGGCTGCTCACACTCTTAATAGAGAATAGGCATTTCTAGAGTCGTTCATTATGATTCATAAGAAAATAACAGCATTAGTAAAAGTAATATTCATACTAACCCCATGAGGGTGAAGTTATAGGACAGTCTTACATGTCAAATCAGACCACCTCACTTAAAAACTCTTAAAGGTCTCTAATAATGCTGCCGTTCATCTCTAATGTTTCAGTCAAACTGCTTCCAGTTTCAAGGATTCAAACCATAAATAAATAAACATTCAACAAAGTGATCACATCATAGTGTGATTCCCCAAGTAAAACTGTGCAGTTTGATTAAACATGACACACAAACCTTCCAACAGAAGTTTTTTTTTAAAGAAACAACAGCAGGCGCAGTGTTATTCACCCTCAGGCTAATAATCAGGATGGTTTGATGGAAACACCTTTGCAGTCGTCCTGTGAATCTAACCGTCAAACAAATAATCTCCCATCAAGCAGTTGTAAAATCTCTTCAATTAACTAAGTTCAACATCACAAAGACTTTTTGAAAACTTTGAAAATCTTTGAGAAAGACCCATGAAGGCCCATCTCAGAGCTGAACGCCATAAGAACACAGTACAGCTGCTAATACCTCAGAAGATGTTATTCAAACAAGTGATAGCAGTTCAAACATTTAATATCTGAATCGAATAAAATCACGAGACATTTTTGTTACTCTGGGATATTTCTGTTTTAGGGAAGCTGCAAAAACAGGTAACATAAATGCCGTTACTGTCAATTTACATCGTATTTATCAGCATGTGCGTTCAGATTTTGAGGTTTTCTTTTCACCGATGAACTGGCTAAACAATTGTAAAGTTTTTTTTAATTATTATTATGACTCTTGAGATATTTAGAGGGCTTCAGCAAACAACTGAACACGTGCTTTGTTCCACGGACCTATGGTACATTATACGACACAGCACGAGCGTAAGTAGCACATTTGATCGTACGGTCCAGGGTTGACCTTTAAATGCAGGCACATTCTCTTATAGAGCGATGAGCCGGTCAACAAAGACTATAAAAGAAGTTATTTTTTTACACGTATGTTGGAGATTTATTGGAAGACTTTGTGGTTGTAAATGAAATCATATTGAATGCAGGGATGGAGCTGGCAGCGCAGGAGCCAAACGGGCTGACCGAAATCCTATCGCATAACATCGCTTAACGATCCTCTAATTTTAATTCTCCTTTGAATGAGACACATTGTGAACCACTGCAAGGACAAATTTAAGATCTTTTTTTCAAGAAACATGAGAGTGACAATCATAATGGTACTAAGTGAGAGAAAAATGTGTGTTCAAGTATGAAATTCATCCTTTTTATGGTCATTTGTTTAGATGTGGAACATAATGTAAGGCCTATCATTAGTCTTTTGTTGTTGTTTTTTTATGTTGATACTTGTGTAAATAAGAGCAGACACCGTGTTCACAACAGATTCTTGCACTTTGACATTCTCTCATCTATTTTTGTTACCTTCCTGTCGTTTCTTTCAGCCTGTTTGTTTGATTTACTTCCTCTTGGCTCTCATCTGAAAAGCTGATGAAAAAAAAAGAATACTATTTTGCAAAAACCAAACTGATGTTTCTTTTCTTCTTTTCTTCTTGTTTTCTTTCTGCGAGTCATTCAGTACAAGAATACGCACATGAAAGATCATGTCGCTCTTTATTTCCTGGGCAAAGTGAAATCATAATAGCGAGCTGCAACATGTGTTTGCAGAGCGGAAGAGAAGATGAAAGAATTCCGAGGGGTGGAGGGAAATGGACAATTTGCAGCTCTTAATGACTTGATGATGAAAGAAATATGTAACGTTGTTTTGTTAAAATGCTTTGAAGAGATTACGGAGTCAAAAAGTAAAAGTTATTTTCCCAAACACACCCGGAACAAACTTTTGTTTTTTCGAGAGATTCAGTGTCGCTGTCTGATGATTCAGCCTCTCCGACACTATTCTTGTCAATGTTTCAGGGTTGAGAGAGTTTGAATAACGAGTGCGCCGAGGACACAAAGGAAGTCTTACTCCATTTTACTGTCTTGCTTGGTGTTTTCCCCGAGCTCTGCAGTGTGCCCTGTTTTTGTTTAGTTTCTTTTCTTCTTTTGGCAGAACGAAAAAAAAAAAAAATCCATCTGAGGGTTCATCTCAAAGATGGATGTCTGATCACATACTACTGCATTTTATAGTTGTTATCACCCACAAAAAGACAGTTATCTTTTTTTGTAAGAATAAATTTCACTTTTTTATGCAGGCAGCTACTGTAAAAGTCACAATTTCAAGCTCTACTGGATGCTAATGGTACTGCCAAGACAAAAAAAAAAAAGGCACCATCCTGCAAACTCACAACCTCTTGAGAAAAATATGATCATAGATGCGTATGGATTGTTATTCCTCTGAAAAATACTGTCCTGTAGTCTGCAACATAGCTAATTCATCAGAAAACAGCCCATGCAAGACTGGAAACTCTATGCAAAGTGCTTTCAATTCAAAGACAGATGGAGCTTTGTGGAGATGGCAAAAGTAGAAGTGCTGATTCAACAAATGTATGAAGTAGGATCAGAAAGTAGTGTTTTTAAATGTAATAATGAGGGTGGAGTCGATAGTTACTGGTGTTTATGCATCTATGAGAATAGAACTACTATGTCACCATGTGAATTTGGAAAAATGGTAAAGCTATTATTTATTATCGGTAAGACATATTGTTTCAGTCCTGAGCACTTTAATTAAAACTAATAAATTATTACTCATTGGTAACTAATACATGTCATGAAGACAGTGACATTGTTTTGGCAGCTCTATTAAAACGCAGTGATTTAAATGCTTAACAGAACGCAAGTTACAAATTCAGTTCTTTCACCTTGAGGCCTCTGCTTTTATGAAATTATGAAAATAGTAGTTAAAACTCTAAAGTAAGACATATTTATGCCAAAATGATAGAATTGCAAATTTAAAGATTTAGATACTCATTCCTGCTCATCATACCCACATTACATCAGTCTTTTATTTTATTTTAAAACGCAGGACATTCATCGCCACTGCTATTTTGAACACAGACAAGTAATGAGTCGGTTCTGAAAATGCAGAGTAGAAGAAGTGAAACGAGAGAATGAATTTGGAAAAAAATAGCCTAATTCAGTACAGCAAAAACTACCCCATTATTCTTACTTCTGGATTTTTGCCCTGATCATACTACAATGAGGTTTGAAGATCGTCTTTATCTTCAGGGAACCACCTGCTGTGGTGTTTTGTTTCTTGGTTGATTCAGTGGAAGAATTTAAAATAAAATGGAGACGGAGCCTATAAATTGCAGTTTCTGTCTTGGGAGCATGTTGGCCTGAGAAGCTTCGACATTTGTCCACCATGTGCCCTGACAGGGACAATCTCGCAGTGCTGGACGGAACCCAACGCATGTCATGAGTGCTCTGCGACCGGCAGCACAGTGAATCATGTGAGTGGTTTTGCTCAGCGGGGCTGAAATGAGGAATGACAGTGCTCCACGCCGAGACCTTCATCTCTCCGCTCTGGAACAAGACGTGAAATGCCTTCGTCTTTCAGGATGACTGGAAAACTGTGTCAACATAACTGCTCAGATCACTGCCGGCAAAGATGGTCGCTTCTTTTTCCCATCCCAGCTCCACCATCAGACTGAGCACTAAGTCACTTTTATTTTCACTTTACACGCAATCACTCAAATAGCAGTTTTATTCTTCTGGATGCTACAGCAGCTTTTCTGGTTGGTTTTTCATACCGGGCTTCAGTCCACCGCAGCTTTTCACGGTCACGGTTCATGAGCAAATATGCCTCGGCCACTGGGAAACCAGAGAATGTGGAAATGTGGGCTCAGATTCTTGTGTTTGACCAGCAGGGTAACGATAGTTAGTCTTAGAGGGGATGGAATAAATCCAACTGGTGTTCAAAAGTATTCAGAAGACAATGACAGACAGAGGTTACACTGAAATTTGTGAACTTTTCATGGAATATTATGAAGTTCAAGCTGATTTTTCTCTCGTTAATTTGTGTTTGTAGATTTCACCCTGCAACATTTGTTTTGCAGAGATCGGAAAAATATGTGACAAACCTTCATTCATGTTTCGTACATACACTAGTTTCGTTAATGTACACAATAATAACAATAATCACACTTTATTAATCCTTTGGGAAAATCCTTTTTTCTTTTCTTGACACCTCAGTTTCACTTTTCCATCTCGCCAAACTCTCAGAGTTCAGTGACCATCATAGGTGTCTTTTGTTTTGGCTTTTTACTAATCCTTGTTTTGATTATTAGTCCTATTACTGTGTTGGGCAGCTACATTATGGCGCTACATAACACTGTTGTGTGACCACAACAAAAACAAAGGCTCGTAAGTGGCTGAGAGTATTTTCTTAAAACCATTAAACTCTAAACAAAATATAACAGTTTGTTTCATAGTTTGTATAAATTTGAAGATGAATCAAAGCCTAAGTTGTGCAAGAAATGTGCTAACAATATCAAATATATCTGCTGTATTCTAGCAATATCTGGATATAATCCTAATCAGGAAAGATGTGCTCACTGTCCAACAATATTAAATTATGGTGCTGTTGATGTCTGTGAATTGGCTTTGAGGCCATAACAATAAAACCTGAAGCATTTCAACAAGTAACAAGCGGAATCAGAAATTTCTGACGTCCGCCAAAGGTTCATGTTGTTCTGACGTAATCCTTAAAAGCCTATACAATGAAATGATGATCCAGAATCCGAATCTGGATCACCTCCAAAATGTAATGAAATCTTTCATGGCCTAATATATATCTGTGATGAAATATTTCAAAAAAATCTTGCTCAAAGACAAAGAAAGATAACGCCAATGATCTTATCACATCCTTGGCTGTTATGATAACAATACACACATCTTAATGTATAGTAAGATTGTGAAGTGGACAAAAACAACAACAAAAAAACACATTTTGTTTACCAGAATCATGTGCAGGTACTTTCCTGATGCTGTTCATCTACTTTCTGCTGCATGAAGGCAACATGCTGCAGGGGCGTGTGTGTGGACTCTGTGGATTGTGGATTGTTTGCCTGAAGGCGACTCATAAGAAATATCAAAATGCTTCTGTTGTCGCTGTTGCCAATTTCGAGGAGATCGGCTGACTGCAAAATCAGTGCATGTGAAAGGTTTTTAAATTTTATGGAAATGTCTGCATCCGTCAGTATGTTTCAACATAATGGAGGATAACGGAAGAGAAAGGGACCCCCTGCTGTGGTCAGTAACGCTGCTTCAAAGAAAATCAAATCAAAATCTCCTCTCACTCATGGACTAATCTCAACCATCGCCTCGATCTGCCCAAGAGAGATAGGACTTCTGAGCTGTGCTGGGATTTAATAGTTGTGTTCAGCCATCATAAATTTCAACATTGTGGAAAGTATTGTGCCGAACTGAAGGAGCATCATTCATAATCATCCTGCAATGCATAAATGTTTTCACTCTCATTAGCTCACATTTGAAGAACGATTCCCAGATGGGTCTGACTAATTTCCAAAACCATCTTCTGCCCTTTGGTTTCCAAACAAAACGCTTCCAGCACTTTTTCACATTGTGAAAAAAATCCCCAGGAATTTATTCACAAAGCTCAGAACAATCAAGATTCATATTGGATTTTTACATTCCTCCTGACGTTGCTCTCCTCCTCAGGAAATGAGCATCCTGGAGGAGTCCACGGAGAGACGAGTCAAGATTATCTAATGAAATAACTGCTTCCAGATTACAATGCAGCACTTACAAATTATAATCCTAAATGAGCTCCGAAATGCTTTGATGTATTATGGAAAGACAATACTCTCTGCGTGATAATTACTTTGGCTTAAACTCTTCACAATGTGCCTTGCGGCAGTTCCCTCATTCACATGCATCCCAATATTTACTCACAGATTCACGCTGGTGTCTTATTTTGAAGTGGAGCGGAGGATCGGGGGTCCTGGAGGCATTGTGGTATCTGTAATTTGTTCAGTTGCAGAAATAACAGAGAGGAAGTAAGTATATTTTTGTAACCTTCCAGAGAGAGAGCAGAGGTTCATCTGCCAGCGCTCGAGGCTGCTGCACATTTTGCACATCCAGAGCCTCACTGAGCAGCTGAGTCACACCGTGGCAAAAGAAACCATCCGTCCGGTCGCAGACACCAAAACCCTGCAAAGTGGAGTTGATATCAGCTCGAGCAACATAAAAACCAAGACCTCTGTTTTTGCCTTGTTTGTCCAAATGGCAAAGAGGAGTCTGTCAGTCAGCCCGGGGGCCAACAATGAATCTTCAAAGATAACATCTCACTTATGTATTTCTGCTCGCACTTGTTTCCTCATTATACGCTAATGAGATTTGTGAGGCGAATTATTAATTTTCAAAGCACCCGATAGAGTACATGCTAGGGTGCTTCAGAGGTTTTCCATTAAACATCTAATTTATTTCTGCGTCTTGGGTCCCGCGTAGGCGAGTCGCTGTCGGATGTTTCAGTGTTCACGAACGAAAGTAACCCAGAGTCAAAATTATGACGCAAACAAGAAGCAAAGCGGTGTTCTAGAGCAGTGTGGCGGGTTTCTCCCGGTGGGGTGTCGCAAAGTTTTGACTGGGGAGCACAAAAGAAACGAAGCAGAACAAAAAACCGGGGGATTGTATTTCCCTTGCATGATTCATTGAGAAAAAAAAAATCGTCTTTTTTTTTTTTTTTAACCAAATTGTGATGCATAGTTTACATCTTTCATTCCATTTTGGTCTATTCTCTTTTTATGATTAAATGGTCTGTGATAACTTATATCTACGTTAGTGATAAATCATTTTGTGCAATAGATCTGTACAGGTAGAATTTGCATTTCTCTATTTATTCTAAATGTATACTTTTGTACAATTTGTGTTTTTATTTGTTCACTATAATGTCACTATGTCATTTTTTTCTGGGGTTTTTTTTATTATTTATTTATTTATCTATCTTTCTGTCTTTTTTACATGTCTGATTAATATATATTTGTATGTTTTATTTTGTATGCATATGTAGAAAATCCAAATATATTCATTCATTCATTCAAATTCAATACGATACTGTCCGTATTGTACGTTTGGATCTTGAGCAAAAGAAAGGTGCTGAAGGTAAAACTTTCATTCCACTCATGTGGTATGAGAGTTGGCGTGAGGTCCTCCCTCATTTTAAAACCGTCTGGTGCAATGAGGCAGAACGTTTGTGTGGACCTTCAATAAATGTATTGCAAGAAGACGTTACTGTAACATGGATTGTTAATGTTGCATCAGCTGTCTCACATCATTCTGATGCATATTTCTCTCTTTCCCCCAAAGGCTCTTCAAACAGAAGAGGTTTTTACTCAGCGATGTGGATGCCTTCTCAACATAAATACACCGTGTACTTTCACACAAACCAGGAACACCGTTTTTTATGATCTTTAAAAAAAAAAAAAAAAAAAAGATACACGAGAGTGAGGACGAGCCTGTGAAAAAGGCTTTTTCAAGCACCTCTTACCGAACGCCTCCCAAAAAATGAAAAAAAGTTAATTTTCCTCTTAGACCATGTTGACATCCAAATTCTATCACAATGTGCCTGACTGAAGCCACATTGTACGCCAGAGTGCATCATTTACCGAGACTGAAACTGCAGGAAAATAAAAGGTTCACCGCGCCGCTCCGTCACTCGGCCTGATCCTACTCAAATAAAATACAAGCAGCTATTACTTTTAAGTCACAAATTTCAACATGTACTGCTCAAAAAGATGCTCATGTGCCAGCGGCATAATTCGCTGCCACAAAAAAAAAAAACAAAACAGCCAAGAAAGCCCCAAAGTGCTTAAAGTTAGGGGACCGCAGAGCCTTGTTAAATGCCGGGTTGGCGTCCAAACGTCCCCCTTCCATGGGCAAGCGGTGCTTTTGGATTTTCCACGGCTCTCAAAGCGTTTTATGAGGAGTCTCAGCACAGCAGGAGCAGCACTAACTTATTTCTGTTTTACTATCCCTGCAGTGCAAATTTGTAGTGAGGTTTCAGCAGCCGCAGCTTTCAGAGGTGTTTGGAGAAAAAAAATGCAACACAGTTTTGACATATTCGTAAAAGCTGCATTCCTTTGTACATGAAACTATATTAAGCAGGTCCTTATGGTCTCCTTTATGTGAAGATGAGCTCAGTATGATTTTTCGATGACGTGTGTTATGTCATCAAAGCCTCCAGAATAAATGATAAATGAGCAGAGGAACCACGTCTATGACGCATACTGTCACAGCCAAAGCTTTTTAAGTGCTTAAGACCACTTTTTTCTATTTTACCATTTATCAGTGCTCAAAGTCTCCCAACCTTTCAAAAGAGGTTCTATTGCAACATATTCTGGATGTTACGTTAAACACACTATTCAGTTGGTAATATTCCATTTTTTTAAGAACTAAATGTGTTTCTACTAAAAGAAGAAATAAGAGGAAGAAATAGAGATGTGCTTTCACTTTGTTACAAAGATCGTATGATTTGCCAAGAAGTAGAGAAAACAGCTGGAGGTCACTTCTGCTGGTTTTCATGTTGGGGAAATACAGATTTTACCAGCTGATTTTTTTCTTTTTAAGAATGTTTTGCTAAAATGCATGTGTGAACAGTTTATAAGAAAAGAGAGCCACATGAATTTGCACAACTGTAAATATATGCATTTCATGAACCAAATACCACTGCAACATTGATTTAATAGTGCAACTGTTGGTCCTGACTTCAACTCTTTTCAATAAATAGTTTAAAAATGGCTTCCAACTCTAACAAATCAAGAATAAAAGTCATGTGACGTTAACCTCACACATAACTCATACAGCAGTGGGCTAGTGAGGTAATAACTCCGTTTAGTAGCTGATCCTGTTCCTCGTAAACCAAACAGCCACAGAAATTCTACCCTTGAATAAAAAATCCAGTGAAACGCACACACCCATCACACTCAGGGCGAAAAAATGCTTGTAATAACAAATAGCAGAAATGGCTGTAATTTGCAGAACATTGTACATTTAAACATTTCAATTGTACTAACTAGTTATTTATTGAGGAATGCTTCCCAAGGCATGCTGGGAAACTTCATAACTCAACACTCCATCACTGTCTAACACAAAGTTGTGAATTTAAGCTTTATGCTGTGATATAGTTGAAAATATAATCATTATTAATAGCTGTTCAGATGAAAAAGTCTTACTTGATGACATATACAAAGAGGTTCCTTTTTGGGCGATGGAAGAGGTCTTGTTGGTTTTGGACCGTAGCTCATCTCATATGAACTGTCGAAATGTAATCATTCAGTTGTAAAACAATTTGTGTTTGGATTAATAATGAATATTTGAAAAAGGGAAGTACGCCACTGGAACAAATGCAAATCAGGAACATTTCAGTTTTTTTCATCATGAGCAACAGCTCAGTCCATCCATCAGCTGTCCTGTTTTATTTAGTTCTGGATCACACTGATCCAACCCCAGCTAACAAAGGACGACGGCCCAGTAGATATGTACACCCTGAACAGATTTCCAGTCCATGATACACAATATGACCATGTGAAATAAACACATCACGAAAGTCCGTCTGAAAGTGGGAAGTTTACAAAATATATTGCCGTGCCCTCACATTCATGTTTGACCTTTGAGAGACAGCGTACGCTGTTAGTTACCTTCAGATCAATTTAGGCCAATTTGGCTGCAAGTCAGACATTTGCTAACAAGACAGCTGATTAAATGAGAGTAGAGCAAAGAATCTGTGTTCACGATGGAAACATATGACAAAACAAGACAGGACAAGATAAGATAAGACTATATTCTCTATTATCACAACACCTCCACATTTCATAAAAGACGCAAAATTATATTTGAGAAGAATTCTTTCTTTATCCTTTGGGTGGC
>OMNM01000060.1:75307-93907 GCA_900302745.1 Parablennius parvicornis
ACAGACAGACAGAGAGAGAGAGAGAGAGAGAGAGAGAGAGAGAGAGAGAGAGAGAGAGAGAGAGAGAGAGAGAGAGAGAGAGAGAGAGAGAGAGAGAGAGAGAGAGAGAGAGAGAGAGAGAGAGAGAGAGAGAGAGAGAGAGAGAGAGAGGGATAAGATGTAGAACAGCGTTTGAAAAATTTAACACGGACTGAAGTTCCAGTCACAAAGCTCCGAACTGCTCCATTATGGAAGCAATGACATGTTATCATGCAGCTGTTTGCAAGAAATGCAGTTACAAATGAAGTACTCATATCTCACGAGTAGTTTTCCCATGAGGGTTTGCAATAACGCGTGTGATGGCTTCACGTTAAATTATGAATTACAACTTTAGGGGCCAGCCGTGCTGTTAACTTTACATACAGAAGTGAGACATTATTTATACAGAAAGGGTCTAATAGTAGTTTCTGACCATAGTGTTTTGTCAATGTGGACATTGTGCTTCTGCATTTCCCCGCCACTTTATATGCAAATCAGCACTATTGTTGAATTCCCGTGATCAACCTGGAGTCATGAATAAAATATCCGACAGTACAAGAAAACATAATATTCTCGTTTCAATCAGCGCGCACATAATACAAACCATATGCATTAGGGGTGTCTGACAAGCTAACGGGGAAGGCTATTAGCACCTGATGGGGAAAGTAGTTATGATATGCGCCGTGTCAGTCCATCAGCTGCACCGCTTTGACACACTGAGGTGTTTCAAGCACGAGGTTTTCCTCTCCAGCGCGTTGGCTCAAAACCTAAATTAGTCTGAGCCAGAAAAAACTCTATGAGCCATTATGGGGATTTCATAAATGTGAGTTTGAGTTCTTCTTCCATGCACAAATAAGTAAACTATGACGGGGAAGCTTGCAAATATTTCTCAGTTTCCACAACATCTGCACTTTAGCCAGCAGCTTTCTCAGACATGCTGATGCATATATGGGGGATTTGTCTTGGCTCCGTGCTGCACTCGTCATGATTTCACACCACTTTTTGCCCCAGAATGTCAAAAGCAAAGAAGCCGGTGCAGTGTGTCCTTTCCCCTTGCAAAATTTACAATGGATGAAACAGCCAGTACGCATAAAAACACACAAATTTGGCGGAAAACTTTTTATTTCCGAAAATACTTCTGGGAGCCGGGGAGCTCACGTCTTTAACAAAGCCGAGACTTCAGGGGAGATCTGCATGTGGCTCTTAGCAGCTCACCCATGAGATGAATTATTCACCCCATCCCAAATAATTTACGCTAAAGGTCTCCGAGTGATTTCAAACTCGAGAGGGGCCACGATGAGCTTCACTGCTTCGCGCAATCTAATCGGCAGATGTTCTTGAGCGCAATAAAAACACCACGATCGGAAAAGTATAAATCTATTTCTGCTCATATTTACATACCGGGAGTATTGCAAGGCACAAAAAAGACACAGTTAAGTGTTAGTTTAGGGAAAAGTAATGAACTTTGATGGAGTAAAGCCACTGGAAAAGGAAGATGAAATAGCTTTTATTTAAAGGGCCCAGCAACCTTGCAGTCCTTACTTATATTGATCTTTTAATGGCATAAATGATGCAACTACCTTAAGGAGATGTCTAGATACTGCGAGCAATGTTTGCTGCCTTTGAACCAAAGTTGAATGGAAAACTAATTAATGCTAAACTAGCAGCACAAATTTACTTAGAGTTTTCCAGGGACGACAAGATTTTAGTACTTTAGGGACCAAAAGGTCGAGGAACTCTGAGTAAGTCAAAAGTATGATATAAATCAATACTTCTTGTGATAATAGCAAATAGTAAAGTAATGTTATTATCTTGGGTTTGTTCGACTGCACTTCCTGAAACAGTAAACATTCGGTAGAACAATGAAAAAAAAGTTTGAAAGACCTTTCAATGTTAATGACTAAACAGTCAGAACTAAGATCAGCTTCAAGATTCTTCTTATTTCTACCTTAAACACAATCAAAAAGTATTTTCCTGGTAAAATTAAAGGCATAACAAGATTGCAGTTTTTTTTTCCTATAAGCAGAAGGCTATATATGAATCTTGTTGGCAGTTTAATAATTTCACCAACTTTCAACTAGTTTAGTCGCAAACACCCAGAACTATCAGGTAAATTTCATTCATTCATTGGTGATAAATAATAGCTGAATGCCAAGACGTTCTATTTCTATCAGTGAATTACCTTCAAAAGGACATCCACATATACATTGTGCTGTGACATTATCTCCCTAATGTCCCATTTAACGCCGGCCATCATGAGCAGCATTTGTTCGTAGTCGATGGCCTTGGCCGCCACGATCCAGTATATTGGTTTCCGCAGTTCACTAGCGGTGGATACAGTCTGCAGTTGAAAAGGAAGAACATACATATGTGTGTTACAGATGTCCTGTTTTCATGACATAACATGTTGTCTAACGATTTGTAGTAGCCGAAAGCAATGAAGTTGATGCTCTCCTTGTCAATAAATGCATCGTAGATGTACACAAAGATGATGTCATGGGTTATATAACACTAAATTGCACTAACATTTCCTAGAGTGAAATTGCAGGACATGACATTCATTGGTTGTTTAAGGGTAAACAGTTCTGCCACTGTACCTGAACATTTCAAATGTCAAGTTGACAAAACAAAGAAATTAAAAAAGAAAATAGGAGCCGTCTGCAAGAATATGACTGTCTCACAATTTTAGATGGACAACAGGAAGAAAAGTCATTACAATGCAAAACCGCAGTGAATGCAAATGTATAAGGAAGACATCAGAATAAACACTCAATGCATATGTGACTCTGACTCGGCCTGAGGAGAAAGTCTCAGGTCTTTGAGAATAGCAAGAGCCTAAAGCACACATGCAGGGACACAAAAAGAGAAGATTGACTCAATCGAAAAACTAACCATTGGACGGAGCTGAAATCTGCCACTGAAGGAAAAAACTGATGCACATTCAAAAGACATTTGCATTTAAGTTAAAAAAAAATACATATATACATGAAAAGCTTATTCAAACATTCTCTTACTATTTCAGCTCCCAAAGGCATCACTGATACGTGTTTTGTGGCTTGACACATTAAAAAACCAATTGAATAAAAATCTGCCATGTAATGTTCAGTTGTGAAGGTATTTTATTTTTTAACTGAGGAATCTGTATTTGTGTCCAGAGCTGTAATTACTATGAAACCAATGTTTTTCTTTTTCTTGAATGTCATCTGTATTTTGAATTTAAACAGGTGCATGGAGATGTTTGCCAAATATTCAACTTATACATGTGATATATAGCATCTGGTTAATGGATTTAAGCGTCCAACAGACTATGAAATTTTATCAGTCTCGTGCGGTTTCATCTCTATGAGATGGCTCTCCATTGAATCTGAAGTGACAACTGCTATCAAATCAAATTCTAACAGACATTTAAGTACCAGTGACCAGAGGAGTTTCCTCGGAACGTCCGCAGACAATGTTCTCATGATGATCAGTTATCACAATGTTTCAGGGGAATTGCTCCTTTGGAACATAAAGCATACTATACCTGAGAGTAAAACTGCTGCAGGAAGGGCTTCTTAGCTGCAGGCATCATCATATCCAAGTGCGACTGAAGGGACTCAAACTGTTCAGCCAGAAAAACACTTAAGGGAAAAGAGGAAAAAAGTATATAAAATGAGTATATAATTTAGTGCAGAGGTGCTATAAAATGTTTTGAAAAATGGGACTGTTGCAAGATGAAACCGAAGCAATTGCATGTTTTTTGGATTATTTGACAGTGACAGGCCTCTTCACAAAGCCTTATATTGATATTGATTAAGCTTTGCTTGGAGGTGCCAATCACACTGGATAACAATTAGTATTATAGTGGCTGATGTTTTTTTTTTTCTTTTCTCCGAAGCACAACTGTACTGTAAACTATCGTTACAAAACAGGCAAAGAAAGTCAAAGCTCAGTCTTTGTAGTTCCACATGAAAACAGATTGGTCTGATTTCTACATTGCATTTGTTAATGTGATGACGTGAAGTGATGGTAGATATGGTAAAACCTCCATCGATGTCCACATAACGATATTCTGTGATTATATTCATCGCGGCTTTAAATCAAGTTGAAAATACTTGACTGTCGGACATTTAATTATGTTTCGTTATCTCTGACGTGCGGCCATTCTATTCTGAAACTCACACCGACTCCCGAATCTTTATGAAGTCCTGTCTTCAAAGGCACAATATTATTTTTTGTGTCATGGAGGCAGCAGTTTGTAAAATGAATGGATTTCAATTTTCCCTCAAAATATTGGGACCCAGCGAAGTAGTGAAGTGAGAAATACAGAATGAAATAAATAAAGAAGAAAGAAAAGAAAAAAATCAATGCAGACAAAACTAATACCCATGTTCCACAGTGTATCTAGCACTGACTAAATAAAGACGCGGGCAGATCGATGGCTCTGTAGGCTCTGGAGTGTTAAACTAACTGAAAACTGAGCAAGCACATTGCACCTGGCTAAACATCCAGACACAACAGCGAGAGTTCTTTTTTTTGTGCGTGCGGTTCTTCAATAGTCCACAAACATGGTTTTTAGGTGAACTGGTGATGCTAAATGTGAGCGTGTGACTGTTTGTCCACAACAACTACAACCCTGCGCAGGAACTCGGAGCACTTTGTTGTTTTTTTTATCCATGTTAATCACATTGAGATTATCAAGAACAGCTTGTGTTTACATCAGCAAGGTAGCATAAACAGCAAACCCTGCAGTTCGCAGTGATCTGATCACGCTCGTACAAATATGACGACAGCTGGACGGATGAGCAACAGCTACATGGCCACCTCATCGAGATCTTATCTCTGATTTATTTATTTTTTTGGTTCAGAGGATTTTCACACTTCATAGATTTGACCACTTTATTCTTGGATAACTTCAAATGGGGTGTTTGAAGGAAAGCTGAAGTTGTCAAAGGTGACCACGCTTCACACTTAGCTGAGCTGCCTATTTTCTAATAACTTTGAAGACGGAAAAGAAAAAGAAAGAAAATTCTTTCATGCAGCTCTGCCCGAAATGAATCTCGTTCTCTCAGGAGAATCTTTTTCTTTCGAACTTCGCTGAAGAAATATCTTCACCTCTCCACTCCGGCTCTTTTCCTTTCATTAGTCATCTGAGCTCGCTGCCTGCTACTGATACATGGAAGTATTTTGTCGGAACCTATTCAGCATTTTTCTCCGGGGTCGGACGTCTGAGCCGCTGGTTCACAGACTTTCATTATGAAGCCGTTGTAAAGTGCAGAAAAAGTAGTCGGCTCAGCCGATCGCTTGACTGAGCTATGTAAGAGTGCGCGTTTGTGTTGAGGGAGTAACTGTAATACACAAAAATCATTGGCAGTGTTGATGCTACTCACAGGGACTCGGTGGCCACCACCCTCTGGGCCAGCCCGTAGAGGGTCCCGCTATTAGTCAGGACCACCAGCTGGCTGAGGTGGGGGCTGGGCACCTTCTCCTTTCTGTCCTCGGTGGGTCCGTGGACGCCTGCGCTCTCGCCGACGGCCTCCTGAGAGGAGCACAGATGGATGCAGGAGTCAGCATGCTGAGTCAGAAATCTGAATTCATTATGCATAGTTTGATTTTGCCTATTACCATTTTTAATTGAACGAGTGTTTGACCTCATTTGGGGGAATGTAATAAATGTGTATTAAGGTAGGTGTTCAGTGAAACACGCTGTGTGTGCGCAACCCTTTAAAGGCACTTAATATAATGTTAAAATAAAAAACACCAACCTAAAGGTCCTGCTGAAGGATATTTATATATCTTAATACTTTAAAGTCAAGTTAAAGACAATAACGTGACAAGTTTATTCCAATATTTAATATTTATGATAAAGCACACTTGAAATAACTTACTTGATTTATTTGTTGTCTATCAACAAGTACTTTTCTGTGTACAGTACTCATGTTCCAGCACAGCGTTTCATATTTCAAGATAAGTGCATCACCGGGTGCACTAACTGAGAACAGGAGATGGTTTGCTAAAAACATAGAGGTCGACCACTGTGACACTGATACTGGAGATACTATGAATATAACACTCATCTTAAACATAAAGACACATATTAGTTAATAGTTGGCTGCTATGCCATGCCAGCTGTCACAGCCACGCCAATAATATTTCTGTTAGCATGACAGAAACATTTTATGAGTCCATAAAGAGTCCAATAGTCTGTTAAGATGAAGCAGAGGTTAATGCAGTATCCGTCAAGAGTCAACACATTCAATTTGTCTATAGTCGGAGAAATGCCTGTTAATTAGATAGCAGTTCAAACTGAGAAACTGTAAGAGAAAGTCTAAATCTGCTGGAGTTACGAGAAGCGTCTTCATGTTTTTTAGCAGGTTAACGTTGCCTGGTGTCTTTTTATGTTCAGCTTTGGGGATGAGGCACCATCAAAAGAGTCATTCAAGGGGAAAAACAGTCTGACTCAAAGTGGCAAGACTTATTTCTCTACAGAGGAATGGACATTAAAATAAAAACAGATTTTCACAATCATCTTCAAAATAAAATTTGAAACAGCTTATTATCTAATTCATAGTCTCAATAAATGTTTCAAAAGCAAAGGTCAGATTTATTTCTTTAATCATCGAGGTGTGATAACGTCACTGTGAAGTTTGGCAATACTGCACATAAGCTTTTGTTTTAGACCACAAACGTCGACGGTGTTTCTTTAGATGCTTTCAAACTCGGCTCTCTGTTGTATTTGAGGGAGAATGAGTTTCCACATTGGGATTTAAAGAAGCTGATCTGATTGGATCTTATCTCATCTCAATGCTTTAAAAATCAAATGCTTTAGCAATGTATAATTTAATATGACTCAGAGCATTAATGGATGGATTTAACATTTTTCTTCAAAGGACGTGTAAGTCCAGAGATTCATCATTGTCACAACCACAAAACCTCCTTGTTTAGATGCAAAAACTACAACAAAGGGACACTTAGTGATTAAAATACACTTGATTTAAAGATTTACTTCGAAATATACATAAAAAAGCACAGAGACAAATGCAGGTGTTTATTATTTGCTTTAAATTAAACGTTTAAAAAAACTTCATAATAACTACTTGTTCAGTAGTGCTGATGCGCAAGTTGCTGTCTTCAGTCTTTCAACCGTCAACTTGACACACTTACAATGAAGATGTACACATGAAGCTTACGCATTGTGAAATTCTGCTGAACACACCACTACTTCAGCAGCAGCATTTATCTTGCTCCTGATTTATTCCCATACACCTTTTGAAAAACAATTGAAACAGAAAAGCGAGAGATTTCGGCCTAACTCGCTCCCCATCAATCACAATAACGTGGATCTGCATAAGAAGCAACTGAGCTTCTTCACAGGAGGGCAAGATTATATTATTCCTATGAAACGTGCCTTGGGTGGCATAATGCATCATATTGGCACGTCTTACATGCTAGAAAGCTTTCATGAAAACTGCCTCTGGCAGATCAATAGCAATCACACAGCTAATGAACAAATGGGAGCTATTAATGCTGCAACGTATCGTCCACTTCCACACTGCAGTCCGGTGCAGTCTCGCTTCAATATTGTGTACGAGCACCATTACTCCAGGAGAGCAGTGGAAAGCTTTTATAATTGAGACTCCAGAGTCGCCAAAGTGGGGATGAGCTATTTTCTGAATAAGAATCAAGGTGCGAATCAAAGCAAACAAACTAAATGGCCCCGTGACTTAACATTCATGTGAAAAGCCATCGCTAAGAATTCACAAAGCCTCAAACTGGCTTCAGTGAAAGAAGACCAATGATAAGTGCTACTCTAGAAAGCAACTTCAAACGGAGGACATCCCTCCCTGCTCCCAACACACATTTACTATAACGACTTTAACAGCCCTGCATACATACTGCAGCAAACATGCAAAGTATTCAGCCCAGTGGACAATTTATGACTCTGACCCGTGAGACAGATGCTGCCACCTCCTTATGTGATAACCACAACCTTTCCTCAGCCTCTACCTTATCGCTCTGCATTTAATCACACCGTCAGATAGCACTACCAGTCTGAAATCCATTCGGAAGACTAACGTATGAACTATATTACTTTCACTCGAATGGCATCCCTACGCAATCCAGAAGTATCTCTCCTAAAAGCAGCTCGGGCGAATATAAAGCGTTTTTATCTGCCAGCTGGAAACATCAATGAGAAACAACTTTGATTCAAATGACGTTCCACAGCAAACATCTTCACATACTATTATATAATTATAGAAGACTTGAACACAAAGTAAATGATGAGCTCAGTCCTACTTATCTGGTAGTTCTTTCAAGAATAAGGACATTTTGATAAAGTGATAAACCAACATTCACATTTAAATGCAAATCTTCAGAGTAAAACAATCAAAACAGAGCATATATATGTATATGAATATATACATACATATAATATATATGAATTACAATTCATTCTTTCCTTTTATGTTAGTCTGTTATGAGACTATGTGATGACTTTGTCTCCACTGTGAACTATTTTTGCCTGAAATAAATAAATAAATAAAATGAAATATATAAATAATAAATACCTGAAAGACACCGACGTTGGTGATCTTATACTCATTTGAATAACAAATAACAATAAACAATGTTACCTACCCCATCACAGACATTCACACACACTCGGGTTCAAACCTATGACAAATTTAGGGACAGTAACTCAAACGTATGTTTTTGGACTGAGGGAAGAAAACAGAAAACCTCAAGACTGAAATCAGGAAGATTCTCACTTTGAGTAAAGAGTGCGAACCACTGCACCACAGTGCCGCCGGCTTAACTTCATAATGTCCTGAGGTTTGAACAAACCATGGGGACTCTCAGTTAAAACATGTGAACAATTTGCAGGTCATTATTTTTCTCAATATAAAAGCCACATCGTACAGACAAAATCATTTCCCGTTGGTCGCTGTATCGAGTTAAAACTAATAAAACATTTTCTTCTGGAGACACACACATCATAGCAAACACAAAATATGCAGTAATGATGGATTTCATCCAGAAAAGCCATTAGAACTCGTGTCTTAATACACTGATTTACAATTTGGATCACAATAAGAGAACTTTTTTGCACAGCCGGGCTGCGAGCCATATGCACAAAGGCTCTCACAGTAACATGCAAACACATGTGAAGCCGTGGGTATTTGACAATAGACAAAGGATTGAAGTTTGTGTTTGATTTTTGGATGTGAATGGTAGCCAAAGAGGTACAAAACAAAAAAGATTTTCAGTTTTATTTTAATATAACAGTTTAAAAGACATATATAAACCTTTGTAACATGCATTATCTAAGCAATAATGGAGCAGGCCCTTTGAATTAATCAAATCAATTTAACCTCATCAGCCTCACCACGGCGTCACAGCAAAGTCTGGTCTGGTGTATTTTTAATCTCTCCACATGAAGCTTGACCTTTCATTGACTGCGCTCTTTCAGCATAACTGCAGGAGTCTGAAAGACTTTTGAGAGAAAAAAAAGTTTTGTTTCTTTTCCAAATGTTACAACTCTGCAGGGATGCTTCAGGTAAAAGCATCTCCTGGGATGAAAATAAAATGTGTAAAGAAAAAAGACAAAAAAGAAGAAGAAAGAAAGCGAGAGAGAGAAGAGGAGGAACTAAACAACACGATGACATTTGAGAATTTCTGTGTCTATTTTTCCTTTTTGGAGGGTGGGAAGAGGAGACTAAATATAGTTTTAAGATATTTAAGATGCAGGGCAGGCTTGAAAAACTCAATGGGATTTTATCTTGATCTTGGAATTAAACTCAAATTAAATGTTATACAGTGTCAGCCCTCAGCACTTACTGTGTCTTTTTAAGTATATTAGATACTTGATCTCCCTTCATTACGAGCTGAGTTTGAATAATCTGATTCTATAAAGCACTGTCAACATAATTATTGTTACCACACTTTGAATTTATGATTTTTGGGGATAAACATGCAAATTATGTCTGATACCGAGGAAAAACACTGCATAGTGATATGCTGGATGCAAATAAATGCGTACAACGTGCAGCTGCTCCGCTCCCTCAAGCTCCTGGAAATTAATTCCTACAAATGAGATGCTTCTCTTCCCATTTGTCTTGTTGAAAGTCAGTTTTGTTCAATCCTAAACAGAACAATTTAGTGGCATGTTCACCTGTTTGGCCCTTCCAGTTATCTAAATAACTCAATAATCTGAGACGCTACTCGCATACAAGCCGCAGCTGGTGGAAAGATCAGCTTTCGGTGATTATACCTTCCATATAAAGACATCAGTCATCAATATGGACACGTGGTAATCAACTGTACAATAACTTGGAGCCGCTAGCTGATATCCTCAGAGATAAAACAGTTCGGACAATTATGCTTTCACTTTAACGACGGCGTTCAATCAAAATGACAAACGGGCTTTATGGAGATAAAAGCAAACTAGCACCATGTGCCGGCTGCGCCGCCAAAATACGAGCGGAAGAATGTCATATTGGATGAATCAAGGAGTCTGAGATGCATTTTTCAACGTCACTCGAAGGGGCTGGGGAAGAAAGTAGGGAATGGGGCGAACCTTTCTGTGTAGCATGACTCACGGTGGAGAGATTATACTTCATCTGATTTATATCCTGCAGCTGCTGGAGATATCTGAGCAGAGTTTAAACATTTTTCTGCTGTGAGAAAGAGAGAGAGGGTTTTTCTATGTGAAGCGTGGATCATACACAATACTGCTATTTTACCAGGTACCAGATTTGCCACTATCAGCTAATTTCTTAAGTAACTGACAAACAACAAAGTGTTTGACTGCTCCTAACTAAGAAATCAGCAGGACAACACTCACTGAAAACAATTTCTTTTGTGTTAAAATCCCGCTGAGAAGGTAAGTAAAAGCTGGTTCAGCTGCTCCCTTTTATAAAGATCCACACAGCAAGTTCTGGCAACCTGCACCCGACACTAAATAGCTTCCTTTTATTTTTTAAACACATGATGATGCTCCTACCGCCACAACCAGGCTACCAAACTACCAAACCACACTGAAGGCTGATGCACCACCAGATGGACTCACTGACAAACTAATATTTCCAATTAAGCACCACAAAAAAAAGAGAAAATCAACAAGGGCCTCATCACAGCTTCATGAAATTCACCGATATTGCCTCAAAATGTTCATTCTCCACTAGAATTTCGATCAAAACACAATCTAGTGTATTGTATCAAGTGTATTTATTCTTTAAATAAAGTAGTGTATTAGTTGTATTCATTTACTGTTGTATGTTCAATTCAAGAGAAACAATTATTTTTTGAAGATCAAGCCAATTCAAGCCTCCCTCATAAAGACTAAATGAATCAAACAAAAGGAATGCTGACAATTCTTTTACTTCATACAAAAACAAAATTTATAGAAATCAGATTTATTAGGTTGCACGCTGTTTCATTGAGTTCATAAGGAAAACATCTTCTGCTAAAACACCTTATCTCCATCCGAGCGCACTAACATCATTTTGCAGAGAGACATTCCCACAATGCATTTTGCAGAACCGAGTCGGAGCCAAAGGCTGAATACACTCACTCATCATTTCCAAAAAACACATAGTTCAGAAGTTTTTGTTTTTTTCCCCTCACTAAATCCTGGAGGCACTTTCCTTTTCATACAACTGACATCAGTGTAGCAGGTGTTAGAAAAAAAAAAAGCTCATTTCCATCTCTCGCTGTGAACACGTTCAATGTGCAAATGTAAATGATCATCAAGCTGTGAGTGTTTGACCTGAGGCGATTTCTGCAGAGATCTGAACAAAGATATATCATTAAGAGCTGAATTGAGCCGAGGCAAACAATGAGATGAATCACTGCAGAGAAAGAGTTCATTTTAAAAGAAAGAAAGGGTTTTTTTTTTTTAATTAAAGGTGCAGTGTAAATAGAGTCCAGTGTGAGCAGAGTAGATGATAACACTGTAATGTGGTGTCTTTAGTCAACATGGCCAGCTTTGCAGAACTGATTGCAAAGACAAACTCTGCCATGTAGACAGTAAGGTTGAAGCGCTGTGGTTGGCATGTGAGCGTGACGAAAAAATCAGACATCAACTTGCTGTTATTCACTGAGAATTCATAAATAAATGCTAGAGATAGATGTTTGTGCAAAAAACAACAAACGGATTCTGAAATCACCCAAAAAAAGGTAAATTGAGTCAAAAAATTGGAAAGTTAATTTATTTCTTATTATTTATATCAAAGAGTGACATTTCCAGATTTCCATTTCAATATCTTGATATTTTATGTATTTTTTGAAGTCTTGAAAACCCTGAACAATGTATCTTAAAATAAGCAGTTTTTTTCTCCATTTTTAATTTGACAACTCAAAATGAAAAGATGCATCAATTTTTTTTTATTAAATATGAAAAAATATGTAATAGAATGAGTTGCAATTGTAACTTTTCAACTCATTTACTGCTTCAACCTCCTTCAAACTTATTCACAGAATCCTTTATATATGAAATAATACAAGCTCAGTTGTTCAGTGTTGTCTGATTATCAGCGTACATTTAGTTCCAAAAACAAGTTTCAAAACAACTTTTAAAACAAGTGAGGTGAAACATTACAAGCAAGAATTCTCTGATATCGTTGTATAAAAACATTATTCAGTCGATTAGCCGTTAGCAGATAACAGGGCGAGTGTTAGGAAACACTTGTCAGGTTTTTGAGTGTATTGAATATGACTTGTGTTTTGGTTTGTGTAGCTTCCAGATATCTGGTCTCTCCATGAACCAGCAGGCACACCGGCCATTTGAGGTCGAGTGAAAAATCCCTATTTTTAAAGGCAACGAGGAAGAAAAAAAAAAAGAGAGAGAAAAGGTTGGGAACAGTTTGTTCACTGGCACAGAGCCGCAGTGAACTGTCCACTGATGTCCACAGTGGCCTCAGACACAAAATTAAAAAAAAAAAACCTATCATGAACTCATAAGTACTTTTTGAAAATGCAGCTGATGCGCTATTTAAATTATCTTTCAATCAATGTATAAGAGAGTTTTTCTAGGCACTTATATTTACAGTAGAAAAACAATAAATGCTGCATTTTCTCAATTTATCCAATTATATAAATTCATATAAATTGCGGTTGGAGATGTTCATTGAAAACATAATCATTTCCTCTGCACACACGCACCTGAAGCAAAGCTGCTCTTATTTCACTTGTTTGTTTCGGGCGCGATAAACCAAAAACACAGGAGATTAAAAAGTTCACAGAACATGAAGGGTTTAACAGATCTCCCCCCCACCGTCAGGATCCTCAGCAGTTTTTCACTGGGGTGTGTAATGTGTTTCCCGAGCCAAACAAAATGTGCTTCAGTCAATGTTGTTTCTCTTGGATGTTTCAGTGTGTAGCGCCTGAGTCGCACGGTGGAGTAGTGGTTTAGTGCTCTCGCCTCACAACGAGACGTCTCCAGTACAAATCTGGAGCACAGCTAAAGTCCACCACGTGAGAATAATTAATTATACAGCAAATTGTCTGCTTTTCTCAAGAAATCCCGCACCTCTCAAGAATGTCATACTGGTTGTCTGTTTTTTTAATTAAACTTGAACTGGATGCAAAAATTAATGTGTACAACTGAAGTGGACCCTACATCCACACTGTCACACTGTGAAGATGCAAACATGAAATGTTAGTAGATGTTAATTGATGCTAACAAGACTTACATTAGGGTGCGGTTGCCATTACCTTACATTACTTTTCAGGTTGTCCTCTCTTTGTCTATATTCCTGCTTTTTTGGGGGGAGTTCTTTCCAAAAACATCAATGCAACAACACCGAGGCTCCATTCATGTGTACGTTTACATGAAAGTGGTGATTGCGCAATTCTTCCCCCCCAACGAGTCAGCATGTGTGTTCGTACAGTCTGAGGACACGATTATTTAAATTCTTTTCGTGCAGTGCGAGAGGCTGTGCTGTGATGACTCTAGATTGTTAAAATCTGACAGTGTGGGGAAGCCTTTAGGTAGTTTGAGGCCTCCTTTCCTTTTGTCATTCCAGTCGCAGCAGCGTGATAACACAAAGGATAAACACAAAGGATGCAGTATTTTCTACATGGCAGAAATCCATGACAGACACGGAGAATATGCTGAGTCATCCTATTTGAAAGGCGTCATCAGTTCCTAACTAAAGAAACCTTTCTGTAATGGAGGTGAAACCTAAAGCAAGTCCAACTGCCTCTTAGAAGAATTAAGATGCCATGAGCAGTTTGAACGAAGTTCTTCACAAAGACGCAGACCACCCAGCTTTGTAAAACAAAGCGCAAATCATACAACAAATAGTACAAAATGTCAAGATTACAAAAAACAACAACTAACTAACAGGACAATCATTCTTTGCTTTGTTAGCCACAGCAGCTAATGTGTTATCCTGTGTTATCCATTGAACTTTTCCCAGCAGTGAGATAATGATGCAGTAACCCAGTCAAGCCATTTCCTTCTTCCCCACCAGTATTATTAGCCTGATTAATTATTTCATACATGCCGTTAGGTGTTTAAAGATTACCGACAGAAAATGCTCTACTTAGTATGATAAAAAAATGGTAATATATGTGTATCTGTTGTAACACAATGAGGCCAAAAAGCAGAACTGGAGGGAGACAATTCCATTCTTTGTGAGCTCACCGTCTTAATTATCTGTCTGGCACCGACTCTCGAGTCAATGAACCATTTCAAGACTTTTTTTTGTGTGCTAAAAATGATAAGTTAAAAAAAAAAAGAAGACTAAAACTAGACTCTAACAGAGATTTTCAAGCTTTGTTAGGTTGTTTTTCTTTTTAATTGCAATTACCCTGGTCCTCAATAAGATTGAACAAAAGTAATAGTCAAAGCAAAGTAAAATCATTCAAAAGTTTGACAGGCTAAATCAGATAAATATGTGATTTCAAAATGACTCTTTTAATATTCCTTTTTTTGTGGGAATGACTAAAGGTTTTTATGTACTCATTCAACTATTTCATATTGATCAAGTGACAGCTGGAATAGAACCCCAACAATATGATTATCTATTTCAAATCCGCTTAAACTGAGACAAGCTAAGGTTTAGTTGTTTCTTCCATTTAAATTGCTGAACTTGAAGAAACTGTCAATTCGCACTTAAAAGATGGGTTTTTATTTAAGCTGTTTTCTGAAAATAAAACACATTTATACTTCAAAAGCTCGGTTTCAATCCACGTTTCTCTGTGACCGCAGTCACTTGAAACTGAACCATAATTTAATTAAGAATCCTGGTGAGCATCGATTCCTGAAAAAAACCTTCAGGAAATGTCTCTTTCCTTGATTCTGTGAGGTTTGCCAACATCTAGTAGATGAGAGAGAACAGCTTCCTGAACGTCCACTTGATTGTCTTTGAGGATTTCAGTATTCAATGAGGATAAAAAAAGAAAAAAGAAAACAAGCTTCTGTCTGGGAGGTGTCTATGCCGAATGGTTTTTCCCAAGTGGACCAAACTGCATTATTAAGTATAAAGACATCAAGTACATCAAAGTCCAGGAGCTTTATCTGCCTTGTATAGTGATTAGAAATTAAGCTCTGGAGTAACGAACGAGGAGAGAAACTTCTAAAAGTGAACATCCAGGGAGGAAATTCTAATACAGATAAGAGCAAAGCTTTGAATGAGAGTGAAAAAAACTTCTTGTCACTTCTTGTTTATCCATCCCTGCTGTTTCTCCTCAAACACATCAAAGCCTGAATTATATACCCAGCTGAAGCTATTCCTAATGAATACAGACAAAACAGATACATGTGACTCTTTGACTTGTTCTGTGTGTTTGTTCAGCGTAATTCTACCATTTTCAGCTGCTATTCACATGGGACGTGTCATTCTCTTTCCATATCGGCTCGGGGAGAAATAACACAAAAGCCTTGCATCGATTAAAACATTTTTTCTCAGACAAATTTGAGTTCGAAGGGGCAAATTCCTGCTCTTCTCATCCTTGCAGACAACACAGAGCCACCCAAGAGCTTTGCTCTCTCTATGCCAAGTCAGTCCTACTGATATCGGTTGTACCTCGTTGGCTTGGTGTCATTCCAGATAGATGCTTCCCAGTTAGACGCCTTATTATAATAAGTTCATTATTTGTAACATTTCAGTGACGTAAGGTGAATAGAAATGTATTTTTACACATAAAGACACATAGTTCATTTGATAATGTAGGTCATCATTAGTTTAAGAAAGAAACAAAAAAAAACAAAAAAAAAAAGCCGAAACTCCTGGCTTTTACAGTTCACTTAAGTCACCACAGAATTGACTTGAGAAAAAAATCTTCATTTATTCTCAGGCACTGATGAGTCAGGACTCAACTGATTTAGAGCCTCGATTTTTTATTAGTGACTTTTCCCTGCAGGTTTTCCCAAGAGTTTATTTATCTATTTATTTATTTATTTATTTGTGCAGCACAATTTTGGTGAGCTGTCGGAGCTGGTATTGAGGTAACTTGAGGGGCTATCTCTCTCCAAGTAGCTGGGGAGGGAGTCAAAGCTGACACATTTAATTTTCTTAAACAGCTGAAAGTAAGAGCGAGGAAATCCTCAGAGCGGAGAAATTGGAGACAGTTGAGCTGGAACACCGAGTTAAACAAACAATCAAAAGACAGAGGGATTAATAAAAAAAACATGCATATTTGTAATGTCTCCACTTTTATTGAATATTTGAGGTTTTTATTACTGGAAAGGAGTTTTGTTTATCTAATTTTATTTTGGTGTTTGTCTGTTTAATGCCAAATTTTGATGTTTTATTCAAAATTCTTTACATTTCATTTATTTGTCTTCTTATCAGCAAAACAGACATGAACATCCAGAATCCTAAATTGAGAGGGAGAGTAAACCAACATATTTTTTGTATTTCACCACACTTGACACACTTGAAGCTTGAAAGTATAGGTTTAAAAGTGATCACTCAGCTAAAGTATCTTAATCTATGTTGATTGACTGCTCACTCCTCTCCAACCTATCCCATAGAGATTTACGGCCAAGTGGATTTAATGGCTGCCAGGCAATTACTGTCAAGTGGATCCTGTTGCGTCTCTTTGTCACTCTGATACTAGAAATTTGGTTCTCATTAGATAAATGTCAAATGGAATTAGGGCTTTCATCTATTTCGTCCGACACCTCCAGGCCCCTCTGAGCCCTTTGTTGGCTATTTCTTTTCCCCTCGGCTGTTGGGCTGCTCACCTGCTTGGGGATGACAAATCAACCTTAATATAGAGACGAAAAGCTTTGAGGTGCAAGCGATCGAAATACGAGTTGCATTTCAACCACGAGTACCTGGAACCTTTGGTTCTTTAAGGAAAAACTGTGCGGAAAAAGTGGATCCGCACACTGGTGTCATGTAAATGGACCCTTTTTGAGGTGTAAAATAATAACAAGATAACGAAATTTAGACTGTGAGTCAAGCTGTTGAAAAGGTTTGATGGTTTCTAGTATTTGGAGAAAGTTCTACCAAGAGGTACGACCTAATGAGAATGAACACCGGGTTCAAATGTTAAAGTGCGTTATTGTGTTTATCGCCATGTCCGTCGCAGAGGGAGATGTGATGACTCACCGGCAAAAAAAAAAACAAAAACTGAAGAATTTCTGCAGGCAAAAAGCTGAGCTACTGTATCCAAAGGGATGGAGTGTCTCCTCATTACAGCGGGAGAAGCATGACCTGAAGCTGGGCCGATTGATGGAAGTGTACAGAGCAAGCAGTCACACCACGGCGCTTAATTATGATCTATAACCCCTGTCAAATGGCAGATCCCTCTGGACTGGACCACGGAGTGAAACACCGAGCCACAGTAAAGAGACTGGTGTCGACGGTGACGTGCACTCGTGAGAAGCTTTAATCGAATCATGGGGTTCAGTGTGCATTCACTGTATGCAATAGAAAATGTGAATGTGTTCATTCCCCTAGCGAGAGGCAGCGTGCCAGCACGCAGAGGGAGTGTAATGAACCACAAACACAACACATGCTTGGGGGATTATCACCCTGATCCTGGAAGACAGACGGGAGGCGAGCGTGAAAAGTGAACAGGCAGCGTTCGCCATCAGATGACATGCAGCCGGACTTCAAATTGGAAATGTGCTCGTTTGTTTGCGGGGTTTCCGAAAGTCTGGGTCTGTGTTTTGTTGACTCGCAGAGTCTGTTTTTGCCTCATTTCTGCAGGAATCATAATTGCCAGAGGACTGGTGCCAAACAAGAAATTACCCGCCTTCTGACTGCTGTGTGCAGCCTGAAAAATCCTGAATTGTACTTCACACAGGGCTGCAACTGGCCAACTGGTCCCACACAAAAGAAGATTATGGTCCCTCACATTACCAGTGGCGTCACAAAGTGCAAATGAATTGAACAGCAACAGAGTGAAACTCAAATTTCCTCGGGATTTAAACTTTTTCTGAGGATCCAAACATTATTTTCATTCATTTGTGCTGGTGTCCATTTTAAGTGGTCAGATTTTGGTCATCAGTCATGTAATAACAGTGCAATATGTAATAACGGGATACATTTTCAACTCAATATATAATAACACATTTTGTAATAATCTGCCGCATGTTGTAATAAAATTCTTCAACACATTATATAATAAACTTTGCTGCAT
>OMNM01000061.1:0-31163 GCA_900302745.1 Parablennius parvicornis
TACAAGCGCAGAGTCCACAGGAGAGCTGCTGCCATCATCCAGGACTCCACTCACCCCCAACACGGACTGTTCACACTTCTACCCTCAGGCCGGAGGTACATAAGTGTGAAATGCAGGACCAGCAGACTCAAAAACTCTTTCTTCCCCTCGGCCATTAGACTCCTAAACAAGTGAAACAAGTGATCGGAGTCTAACCAACTATTCATCCACCCCCCCCACACCCCCACTGAACTTTGCACACCACCTGCATTCGCACTTTAGATGTGCCCATGCACAGCTAACACCATGTCTTTCTATTATGAAACAGCTTTTTGCACATACCATTGCATATATCACCTCTACTTCTGTATAGCTAATATATTTGTATTTTGCACATCGATTGTACAGGTGTTTTGTATCTAATGTACAGGTTCTGCTGAGTAACAGTGTTGCATGCCACTGTTATTATAGTTCTTATACCTTTGATTTTATTCTTACTACGTAGGCATTCACTGGCGGTCGGCAAAGAAAGAATTTCATTGTACAGGGAAACGTGTTTCTAACTGCACATATGACAATAAACACTTTGAACTTGAACTTGAACTTGGAACACTAACTCCCGCCCTTGTATTTTATTAGTATTTCAATGGGCCAGAGACCATGATATAGGCAGAAGCAATGATTGGGCCAGCCCCGTTCAAGGCCCTGACAAACTCTGCTTGCAGCTTTAATTTAGTTTGTGACCACAATATTTTAACACATTGTTAGAGCGTATTATCTCACATGTTATTGTGTGGAAATCAGTTATCTTGTGATCTCAGAGGCTTCATAAAAAGCAACACATGATTCAGGCATATTTTTTTCTAAAACGGATCCTTTAAAGAAAAAAAAAAATCGGTGTTTGTGTCCCTTGTGCACAACGAGTACCTCTCAACAGGAAATGTGCGATATCGTCCATAAAATAAATTTGCTTTAATTTGAAAACTGTATTATATTCAGTTTGTAACTGTCGTTACACAGATTTTGCAATACATCTTTCTTTAACCTTGTCAATAATACCAATTACTCGTACAAGAAAAGTGTATCTTTAAACAACAATTTCCTTTTATTTTTCTTGACTCGGATCTTTTCCGTGTTGGGGCTTTATTTTGAAGCATTTGCTCCGGATGTTGTTCACGAGTCGGTTCTTTGTGGAATAGAAGCGGTTCTCTGTTATCTACTTTAACTCAGCACCAGCTCTCTGTCCCCCTTCTAAATCATGTACAGGCCAGATAGAGCTGTGCACAGCCGGCCTCCTCCGCCTGTGTTCGGTCCTCCACCTCTGCACGGAGCTTCTTTCCGCGGGCCTTTCGTGCACTCCGCACCGGACAACATCTACCCGCAGAACCGGCCTCCGCAGCCTCACTTCACGGTATGTACCCAGTTAGCTCTAGGTAGCACTGGATAGGACGAAATAATCAACCTTTATGAAAATGTGTACAGTTTCTGTGTTTTTATCTGGGTTAAATGGTCACACCGTGGGAAGAGGTAACTTTATATTGGAATACAAAAGACAAAATAGTAGTTTAAATACATATATTAGAAATGCTGACCATTCCGGATCTGAATGTTATCCAACGTTTATACATAAATTCTGCTCTCTTTCATCGATAAATTTGAGAGTTTGCTGAAGGATGAAATGCTCTCTGAGAATATGAAGAATTAAAACACATCCACAAGGTAAAAGCACTGCTGGTGCAGTCAAAACCAGAATATTCCTGATTTGTTAATGTGTGACGTCATCAGATTATAACAGATAATTGGGATAGCACGAGGGATGGGACGAGATCTCCTGGCGGAAGATCAAAATGCGCGATTACTTGGTCGCATTCAGTATAATAATTACTGTTGGACAACAGCGCTGTATGGATGTAGTAGTTCGATTTGTCCACAAGGGTGTATAATTGCACTGTCGAACATAATTCGGGTGAATCCATACATAAGTAGGAACCTTTTGTAGCCAAGTGTAGTTTCTTGATTGAGTGGAACACAAACGGTTTCCGCCGCCGACACACAACTGGGATGTTTTTGATTACTGCTTTTGGGTCTCTTGATTATTTGATTAATGGACAAATTTGTCTTTTGGACTCTAATGAGTGAACAAATAAAGGAAAAAATATTTTACCAATCATGAAGTTGGATATCAATTATTAAAACCAGAGGAAGGTGTGCAGGAGGAGCATGTCAGTCACTCAGCCTTCCATTACCCGTCAAAGTACAGTAGTCCCTCGCCATATCGCGGTTCACCTTTTGCGGCCTTGCTGTTTCGTGGATTTTTTCAGTGCAACTTTGCATGGCTTCTTTTGAGGGGTGAAACTCGGGAGTTTAATAGCTCTGGGGGCGGGGCCCGTGAAGCTCCATGTCCGAAATACCTCAGCCCTCCCTGGGCTGAGGGCAGTACGCATGGAGGGTAAAAACATGGAGGTCTGGATGTGTTAAGTAAGGGAAAAAAAGGCAGCAAATGTGAAAGAACCAGGGGGAGAGTGCGGGCTGCACAGCAACATGTCCAAGACGGTGAATGCTACTGAGAGGCTGAGAGGAGAGCACATACCAGATTTGAACTTTGTTGAAACAAGAGAGAAATGTGAGAAAATGTTAATTCCTGTCTGAGCAAAGTGTATAAAGTGTGTGGTGAGGGGTTTTACAGCCTTAAACCATATATAATGATTATAAAAAATAAAACTAAATACTTCGCAAAACCCCGCGACAAACAAGGAACCACTGTAGTAGCTTCAAGCATCGGCTTTGCTACTACAATAGTTTTTATGTGTTATTACAAATTTAGTTAAAATATCGTCGCGATCTCGTGAACTCAATCTCATGAGATGTCTCGTCTCGTGGAATTTGTCTCGTCTCACCCCTACACAACACTGATCACTCGGTTTCACTTCAATCCAGCAGAAACGTGTCGGTCAGAACTTCTTCACTGCTCTTCTTTTAGTTTATAGTTTCTATCCAGTTGTTTTGAGGCTGAGTTTCTCTTGTGAGCGTGTTTTGTGTTGAAATATTAATTCATCACCGCGACGGCACGAGTAGTTCTGCGTTCCATAAATTCATATTTCTGCAGTTATCTCAGGTGTGATCATTAACGTCATTATTCCAGATGAACCTTCATGGAGCTAAATAGACTTGGAACGAGTCAAGAAGTCTCAGTGACGAGTATTTATTTTATTATGTTAAAAAGATCGCTTTAAATTACTTTCTCTTCTCCGCTACAGCTCTGCGCAGCAAAGGTTCACTGCGCACCAATTTTCATGTTTGGATTTTTTTATGCCAATGACTGGAAAAGCGGGACATTGTCCTGATATGCATGACGTGTGGCGAACACTGAAGTAGCGGTACAAAACAGCCTAAAACGGGACAGGTGGTCACCCTAACTCTCAGTCCCAAAGCACTATTCTCTCAGGATCAGTCGAAATATTGCAGCCCGTAGGCAGCGGCTGTTTAACTTGAAGTAGGCATTAATAAAACACACAGTCCAACTATAGTCAAGGAATTGTGCTTGACCACACATCAGTAGTTCTGATGTAACACTCAACATTTTTCACCTATGTTAAAACATTTTGACTCCACTCCACGTACAACTGTGGGATTACAACCTGGTTGAAATGTGTGGGAGGGAATCCTATATCCTCTATCCAGCGTGTAGAAGAGGCTTTAAAATCTGTTTCTGTTGACAGAGCGCACATTCAGCCCAACAGGTGCGGACATTAGTCATGTGTGCATTACCTGAGAAAGCTGATTTTGGAAACTTTGTGACACTCTCCGAGCAATAATTATGAGGTCTTCTGTTTTATTGTGTCCCCATAGGGCAAATTTTGTTGCAGCAAGTGAAAAACACACACAAATAACACAAACATACATGCATCATATATAACATTAAAAACTGGAAAAGCACTCTGAGAACACAGACTTCTGCGAAATAGCGTTTCCAATGTTAAAGTTGGATCCAGACTGAATTTGGCACAATTCAGGGCAATGATCCTCCAAATATACCTGTCAAATATCAAGAGAATCGAAACAAAATTTTATGAGTTATGATTTTTGGAACTCGTAATGGGTTTTCCAATTTTAACTTCTGGAATTTTTCCTGACCTTACTCCGGATTCTATCCGGATGAAATTTTGGACTCTACTCGATATGACCATCCTACAGATCACTGAACTTTTACAAGTCAATCAGATATGGTCTCCAAGAGATATGATATTTTGAAAACGGCTCAATGATAAGAAAAGGGGAAAAACAGGATCTTTGACATTTTTTTTGTATACAGATAGTTTCCGGATCACTCTCAAAATTTAATGGAATCTAAGTTGGGTCAAGACAGACTTTCTGAATCTTTTTTAGGAAGATCGCGTCAGGAGTTTTTGTATAATCTTGCTAACAGACAAACCCTTGCAAGTCAAGGTATGACTTCTCCTACCCTTTTCCAAATTCAGGACGAAAATGGCTTTAGGGATGAAGAAGTTGTTATACACGATACCCTTCATGTAAGGAGCACCTGGTTGGTGAAAAAACAATCATCCCCTACCTGGTTAGCAGCAGTGTAGAGGAACGTATTGAAAACTCATCCAAGAAATCAATTAAAGTTGGACCAATGGGAATCAAGACATTGAAGTGGCACGAGCAGTCGTGAAAACACACGACCCAACTTAAAGCTAAACCAAAATTTCCTGCCGTGTCTGTGTTGGCGACTGCTTGGGAATCATCTGGTACCCAGTCAGCAAGCGGCAGCACACTGTGTCCAGCGGCAGCAACAAACATTCACATTTAGACAGCGTTCGATTCTCTGCCCAGCCTAAAAGCAGAGGTTCTATGTTGCTCATTTTTACCAGTGGGTGTCTTGTACCGCCTGCTGTGGAGCGCGCAGCACTCAGAAGAGTGGAGCTACAACTCCGTGTTGGATATTGGCTTACAATATTAATATTACAAAATGTGGATGGTTACGATCATGTTTTCATTGTCAAAGATGTTTGGAAATGTAACACGTGAAATTTCTAGCTATAAGCGCTTTTGATACTCTTTGTTTCCCATGTTAATAGCATTCGTATTGCTCCTGATAATAATCATAACTTCATAGCAATTTATTCAGAAATTCTCAACACAGACAAGCAAAGATTCAGGACTATTATCTTTCTTGCAGAAAGGCTAACACTTTTATACTATACAAGTATAAAAATGATGGCACCTCTGTAAAGTAGTTATCTTTACAATCATTGTTATTGATAACACATACCATTTCTTTTTGGGATACATTTTCTGACAGGTGCAGGTTGAAACAATGTGAACCCCCTGTAACTTCAGCTGTGATTTATTAAATTAGTCTGAATGCACAAGTTTTGTTATGCATGATCAGAAATATTTATAGAATAAGCCACCTGACAATCACCAAAAGCAACTGGTAAGTGATTGTGGTAGTAATATAAAGTATTGGTAAGATAAGTACTTTTCAGCAGTACTGTCATTGCTTTGACTGTGTAGTATAAAAGTGTATTACCTTTTTTCTGCAAGATGGTCCAAAGACCTGAATCTTCATTTGTCTGTGTTGAGAATTCCTCAATAATTTCTGTGGTGTTATGAAGATCAATAGAGACGGAATTATAGAAAATACACCCAAATCTAAAGTCAAGATCCCATGTGGAAAGGAAAGTGAGTTACAGCAACAACTCTTGTTGACAATGTTGCAGTAAGTTCATCAATAATTCCAGTTAAAAAGGGTTAATTGAGTCTGTCAGTGTGTTAAAATGCTCAGTGGGGTGGATTTCAACTGGAAATTGGACAGATTGATCCTGAAGACTGAATTACAGCGTGTGTGAATCTAGTACCCAGAGAATATTTAGCCTATATTTACTTAGCAGGGTGATCGCCGGGCAATATTACACTTTATTACCATAAGGAAAAGGATTATACTTGGGCTGCAGCTAACGATTATTTTAGTAATCAAGTATTCTATCGCTTATTCTGGCCATTAATCGAGGAATCAGATACAATTTTTTTTAAATGTCATTAAATTACTTGAATTTAATTTAATAGTAATATATGGCAGAAAAAATAATAGAAGGCAGTTAAATGAATAACTAATTCCACTCATCTTAAGATAAACAATTATATTGGCAGACTTTACATAACTGAACTGGTAGCTGCTTCTTTAAAGAAAGAAAAGAGTGGATTTAAGATTCATTGGCATATTCTGGATTTTTTTAGATGACAAAAAAAGTTGACAAAATAAAAAAAGTGCAAAAATAAAAACAACAACAGTAATTTCACATAGCTTTTTAAGAAGGTGTAAATAAACACTAAGATAAAACTGAGGCATAATAATAAACATTAAATGTCTTTGTCCACACTGATGTGTGTCTGTGTGCATGTTCAGCTCTTTAAAGGAGCCTGTGGTTGCAATGACGGAAAGTTAGCACAGCAACACGCTCAGAGCTTGTTGAGCCAAACATCTTTGACAATCAACACATGATGTTAACGATCCACATTTTGTTTAATAATAAGTGGAGCTGATATATAAACACAGAATTGTGGCTTCACTCTTCCGAATACATGTGTGCTCCGCAAGAGGGACAGATTCCATTGGGGGGGACGATTTGTGTGTTAAATTCAGTTCTAAGTAGTCTTAAAAAGTCTTAAATTTAACTTGTGGAAACCTGTAGGGAACCCTGGATGGTGCATCACAGCAAAGTGGGAGGTAAACATTGACACAACAGATCCTGGGTTGGTCAGAACCGTTGTGAAAACAAACGCACCTTTTGTGATGACATGATCACATTGTCTGAAATAGCTGTTTCAATCAGAAAATGATGGATGACTCAGCGCTACTATGTACTATATTTACGTGACTGAGCCAAGACAAAGTTTAATCAATGATTTGCATTTAGCATCCCTGCTCAGACTGAACATAATCCATGATCCATGTTCAATTCTGATCATTTCTAACAAGTTTTTACAAAGGCAAACACATTCTCCTTTTTTTGAGGGGGAGCCTGTTGGATTTATCTTATTTAAAAGCTTTTCATCTTTGATTTCCCGTATCTTCCGCACAATTGAGCGCACCTGAATATAAGCTGCGCTCACTAAATTTAAAAAGGAAAAATAACAACATATATAAGCCACACTTGATTATAAACCTGTTGGTGTCCACATTTTTACTCGGAGCTGGAATTTCACTGCAGGAACACGGGGATTGCTCATATGTTCATCAGAAAAAGCAAATCTGGCTTTGATAGTGCCAGAAATTCCTGCGTACAGCGTTGTGTTGTATGCGTTCCGCCTGCTGCGGAGAAGCCCGCAGACAGAGAGACGATGACACAATCATCAAGCGTTTTATCTCTGTTGATAAAGTATTTTATTGGTTATTTGCTGATTGTGATTCTGAGGAGGAAGATTTCTCAGCCACGGGGTGCAACAGAGTCGCTTTAAGTGATGCACCTGAACGCATAACTCGCAGCCGTTAGCTGCTGAAGTCCTGGACCGCGAAAAGCAGCACAAGGCCAGGTCACGAAGAGCAGAAATATCACTTTTTGGGCAAGTTTTCTAGAATCAGAGACTGAAAACAGCATGTATCTACATGTAGAAATAGAATCTGGCAGCATGAAGCCCGTTAACCTGTAAAAATCCATATATGAGCCGCATCGTTGAATAAGCCGCAGGGTTCAGGGTTTGAAAAAAGTTGCGATTTATAGTCCGGAAATTACAGTAGTTCTGTTCCAAACCTGTGACTTTGGATTCATGAAGATCCGTCACATCACTACATCTATGGTAAGTAGACGGGTCATTTTCAATTTTTGAAGTAACAGTTTTTTCCAAGCTAAATATGACAACTTAAATATAATCTTGATTTTCAAAATGTTATGTCATTATTTTTTCTTTCAAGATTAGTTTTGTATCTGCATGCATACTTTCTTAAGGCCTATTCATACTCCAGGAGAAAGATGAAAAAGCTGATGATGATTATGTAATGTTTTCGTTCAGCTTCGTCTGTGAGTAAAACATTCACCCACCTTGCTCCCTCGTCTGGGGCGAACTTTGTTCTGCTGCCTGGTTAAAGAACTGTTGTTTGTTTGATCATATTTGTCTTGTTTACTTTTGCATTCTGCTGCTTGCAGGGCAAAATGGATGCCACCTCCATCGCCTTTTCTTCTTCATTTGCTCATCTATAGGATGTCTCGATGCTAAATCTTACTCATCCTCACCTTCAAACTTCAGATTTTCTATCTCCTCATCATCTTTCATCAACTCATGCACTACTCTCTCCGCCATTGTCAAGGCAGCATTCCACTGGAAAAAAAATTTCTGCATGCAAATGCAACACATCTAATAATTACATGCTTGGTGGGCATGTCACTTGTTGGCCACTGGAATGGTGGAAAAACCATTACAGGACAGGGCGTGGCATCTATTTACACACTGCTGTGTGCCACACACACATGATCCAGCCCACTAATGAGTGTATCAGTCATATTATAGTCGTGTTTAGCTACTGTGAGAGCTCCGAAACGCTTTAGCACGTAGCACGGCTTGAAGTTACATGCTGCACCTGATTGGACAAATGCGTCTTACGGGCTGTCTGCTCCAACATGGTGGCTCAGACACAATTTTTTATTACTGAAACAATTAAGTGAACTGTATGTCTGACAAAATCTGAGGCTGATACCCTCTTGCTGTATCATCAAAACATCTCAAAGTGTGGCTGCGGGGAAGGGGCGTGGCCCCCGAGTTCGGGCAGTTTCTTCTTGCAGTATGAAATGTCCTGACAAAAGTTGCGTCAGAAAGTGAACTTTGTTCTTTTTCTATTTGGACTATGAATAGGCCTGTAGTCTGGTCATTATTGTTCAGAAGCATTGTGTTTGACTGTTGCCCATTACTTGCAGGTAGTTTTATAAATGTTTAATGATTGGCTGAGTACAGGACCAGAGGTGTTTTTGCTGAAGAAGGACGTTGAAGAATCCTGAAGATTCACAAAAAAGAAAACGCTTATCTTTACAGTGCTTATATTTAGATTGAAACCGACTTGGAGTTTCACTATTTTTGTTAGAAGAATATACATAAAACTTACATTGGGGGAAAAAAAAACTTTAGTTTTTGCTCCTATTTTTCGTTAGCTGAATTTATGTATATTTATGCACATTAAAGGCAGATTTCTCTCAAATATTATGCACTTATTTGTCTAAATCTGTGTTAGTGAACACTTTGCCGAAATAATCCATCCGCCTGACAGGCATGCCATATCAACATGTTCACTGGACCGCACGATCATTGTACAGGTGTGTCTTTGAATGAAAACCATAAAGAATCACTTTAAAACAGGTGTCACCAAACTTTTTGAAACGGAGAGCTCCATAGGTACCGAGTTATACGAAGGTCTGCCAGTTTTACTGTGAAATAACAAATTTGCTCAGTTTGCCTTTCGTTATTGACACTCATCTATGTGGAGACATTTCTTCTACCCCAATGTAGTACTTAGCATTTGAGAGAAATTAGCCTTTTGTGTACACAGAAAAATTCTTAGATCTTTGAGTTCCACTCATGAAAAGTCAAAGCAAAAACAAGTGTTGAGATTATATTTTTGTTCAGTATGATTGTCAAAGTGAAAACAGAATATCAAACCTTCAATAAGCTTAGATAAAGGACAAATGGCTGTGTTATTTCGTGCATCTTTTACTCTGCAATTCTAAAAATCACAATACGGATGGAATAAATTGACTGTTTTTTTTTCATACCCTGTATTGTTTTTTTTTTTACATTGTTTCTGGTTGACTGTAATAAGCTTTGAGAAGTGGTTAGTCTTGCATAAGTTTTCGAATGTTCTTTTGAAAGAAATGTGTTTAATTTGGGTGCAGAGTAGCCTGACATTAAATCACTTTTTAGGTTTTAAACTGAACTGATGGTGTCTGACATTAACAGCACAATAGTAAATAATGGTTTTATTGTATCAAATTCATGTAGGAGTGCCGCATTTAATACCTATGGTAAAAAGTCTATCATGAATTTATTTGACAATGTTTTTTTAAGCTTTTTTGTTTGTGTGATGTTTTGTGCTATGTCGTCAGAGCAACCTAACAAACAATATTTTTCACAGAATGAAGAAAACATGTTTACTGTCTTTCTTTTTAGTGGGCTGCTTTGTCAGATTTTCCTAATCGGTTTACTAAGAAAGGATTTTGTTGTGCTCTTATCTCAACTAAAACTGTGAAGGTTTTTGCCGGTGTGAAAAATCTGAACGTTTAAGTACACATCTGACTATATGTAGTTGCTTGTAAAAGTATTGCTACCTCTTGAAGTTTTCCACATTTTGTCACATTACAACCAGTGGGGCAGGTAACGCGTTAATTAGTAACCCGTTACTCTAATATAACCACTTTTTTCAGTCACGAGTAATCTAATGTGTTACCAATTTGCAAACCACTAATCAGGATAAAGTTACTTATCCAAATCACTGTCCGTTATTATTGTAGTGCAATTAAAATTTTGCATAGAGCAGGCCATGCAAATAAAAAAATAAATAACTAGTGCAACAGACTACAACTACATCACTCGGTAAAAAAATTACCAGTAATGTTTAAAATCTAACAATAAAAGTGTGAGGCAGATACAACAAAGAATGTAGGTCAAACAACCACGAATATAAATGGATTTAATTGGTGATTTTATATGACAAAGCCTCAGCTCTTTGCCTGTCAGTGTGCAGCTCTTCAATCCATTAACAGGGGCATAGCCTGTCACAAAATTCCTTTTAAAGTGTCTCACTTGTACCCAAGCCTCCTGCGTCAAAACCGAGAACACTGCGACGAGACTACCAGTGCACCAACTACTATCGGAAATCCTACAAAGGTTTAATCACCCAGTTTTCATTCCTGTTATGAGTGCGTGGAGTCCTTTAAGAAATGTAACGGGTGTAAGTTGATTGAGAGAGAGAGAGAGAGACGAGTGCTGCATGGCAGGTGAGAGGACGCCAGTGGTCCTGCATTAACACGGTTGATGGCAGTGAAGAAACGTGTGGTCAAGTGAGACTATAAAGCTGAACATAGGACATTTCTAGCAGGAGGAGAGTGATTACTCTATCTCTGTGCTTGCATGCGAGGAAGAGAGTAGGAACATCGGAAGAAAATTATACCATTGAAGCAGAGTTACATTCTTAATTAAAGCTGTAAGCAGTATTGGCCGGGTCTTCTCACACCAATGCACATTGGAACGTGGTGCGTATTGATGGAACGATGGAAAAGTGGGCTGAATACTACATCTAAGTGTGAAAAAATGTCCAATTATGTGGCTCACACAGCACTCCACAGAGTGCAAGATGAATCTGCAGTATGTTGTGCAGTTGCAAATCACTTCATATTTCATGGCAAATCAATCTCAAGGAGGATTTCATAAAGTTTAAGGTCATGGTATGTGAAAATATAATGTCTTAAACTTCCTCTTACCAATAAGTATGACTGTGAATGTCTCGTTTTGAACTCCCGCCAAGAGACCTAAAATTTGGTCTGTGTATACAAAAGTTCTTCCCGATGAAGAGAGTATCAAAATTCTACTGCAAAAGATAGAGGAAGTGACCATGACAGCCTGCCAAAAATCTAATGCTTTACCATGAAACAAGAAGTGATGTGCAACTTTACTTTACATGCTGCAAAGGGCCTAAAACTTTACACGCTTGATCAAACACCTCCCCTGATCAAATCCTTATGCCAGTATCCATTCACAGACATAGAGCCATCTGTTGGCAACAGGACAGAACGTGTTTTACATTTTTCCATCCCACTGACGTGCACCAAACCTCAACATGCACCACGTTCCAAAGTACATTGGTGTTGCGAGGACCCGGGTCAATAGATACCAAGTGGGTGCCTTTTGAAAGGCTACCTCTGATTGGTCCATAATACTCTCATTCATCTTGATGCCTTCAAATGCTGAAGCAGAGAAGAGTTTTATGGTCCAGAATCAAATCAAGACACGGCTCTGTTGCTGCTTATCAGAGAGACTAGACCAGCTAATTCGACTTCTAAATGGGCGAATCCCTACAGGGGAATTTTCCTTCAAATACTGTGCAATTATAAATGCAGAATCCACACAGGTGCTATTATAACTATAAAACTAATAAGAGGATTAAACTTGAAAGCACCAATTACATGGTTTGTTATTCGGCATAATGCAAAACTGGGAGTTGGTTGCTCGTCGTGTGCCTGAGACAATAACTTGCTATATTTTGGCGAAAAAAGATGGACTTAGCCAAAATTTGATCGTTACAAGTAGTGATGGCCATTATACACATATTTTTAGACAGCTTTGAGCAACCTGTCCACTATCCTTTTCGGCTGTCTTTTTCAAAAATTGACCATTCAAATGACGGCTGGATATCTTACTACTAAAACACTGATGTATTATATTCCTTCTAGTTTAGAATTTTGTGGCATGTTGTGTTGGAGCGTTGCATAAAATACACTTACATTTGTAGTATGCGGTTGTATTGTGACTAAATGTGAATTGGAATATTCAAGGGGTGGTACTTTTGCAATCCACTGTACATACAATATTATCTATGCCAGAATTGTTTTCTCACCAAACACCAGATAACGTTGATTAGTCCTAGTAATCTTAATTATTGATTATTTTTTCATGCTTATTGTCAAGTTTAAGTTTTCTTAATATGCATTTTGTCGATTGTTGATCCCCTGGGAATGAAAACAGAATGCAACGATTTGCATTTTTTCAAAAAATACAAATAGAACTGTAAATCTCAAAAAAAAAAAGTTTGGACATGTTTACCATTTTTCAGCGTTCTCTCTTCTTTCTAACCATAACCCTTTCTTTGCATGATACAGCTTGAATTTTGGACAGACACTTCTGGAAGTGTCCCTGAGATTGTGCTGTAATATTTAGTAATTCTGGTGGCCCGAAGATCACCAGCATCCATTTTTAACCTCCGTCCTTGTCCTGTATATTCAGAGATTTTTCCTAAATTTCTGTCTTTGGGCAATGTTATAAGATGCATTCTTCAAAGTTGCCCCAAATTTACATTGAAGAGCATTTTTTGTGAAATTTTCCCCTTTTTTCGATAATTTCTTTCAGAATGGTGAACCTCTGTCCATCTTTACGTCTGAGAGGCTGTGCACCTCCGAAATGATTCTTTTTGTGTCCAGTCATGTTTCTCAGTTTAATGAATTTATTCAAGTACTAAGCAATTTGAACCTTTTCATGGTGTTTGTGACATCTACAATAGGACATTATACAAATAAATATAATGTCCTTTTGTGACCTCCACAGTAGGACATTATAAAAATTCATATAATGCCATGGACAAACATTAAAATACAGCTTTATTTCTTGAACTTTTCACATGTATTACAAATAATATGGAAGAGTTTTAGCAGTCGGTATTTGGGTAACTTTTGACAATTGAAATTATTCTGTTACCATACCTAAATTGTTAATTTCTTTTTAATTGGTAAAAGCTGAATCCCATAAAAAGGGTATTGCTATGCGCTACAAGTTCTGTTTTGTCAAGCACGTAAACATGAACTCTGAATCCTCTCAGCCCTCCTGTAACAGCTTCTCCGTAGCCCGTAATACAGCAATTGCTTTGGGAGAGAGCCAGCAGATCATCCCCCAAGCAGAAGTAGTACACCTTCAGGTCCCACATTGGACTCCCACTCCCCCTCTGGAGCATCCCCCTCCAGACAGCAGGTATATTTGTTTGTTTTTTCTGAAGCTGTCCTCTAAATTTAGCTTTTTCTGCTCTTTAAAACCTTACATTTCCTTAACTTACAGTGAAAAAGCTGGTGAGGAATTTCTGAGATGCATTGCAGACAACAAACCTCTCCCAGACTATCTCAAAAAGAACATGGCTTATGACCTGGCTGAGGCTTTGAAGTCAGCAAGTATCCTAAAAGAAGCAGTGAAGTCAAACCCAGAGTTCCAAAAGCACAAGCCCAGGAGCAAGAGCCGAAGCCGCAGTCGTGGCAGGAGCCGAGGCAGATCTCGAGCCAACAGCCATGGCCGAAGCAAGAGTCGAGCACGCAGCCGAAGCAACGCAAGGAGCAAAAGTCACGTTCGGGGCAAGAGCCGGGCGAGAAGCAGAGCCAGGAGTCGAAGCCGGAGTCGGAGCAGAAAAAGAAGCCGTGCACAGAGCAAGAGCACAGCTCGACGGTCCATATCCCGCAGTAGTAGTGAGATTAGCTGCAGCAAACTAAAAAAGAGGAACAGGAGCCACAGTGGCAGCAGCAGTGTGAGCAGCAGCTATAACCCCACAGCAAGTAGTTTGTTGGAAGGGCTGAAGATGATCATGAGCAGTAAAGATGTGGAACAGCGGTTGCCCAGTCTCAAAAATGCCATTCTCAATACTAAGGTAGGGCTCATCTAATCAATCTGTCAGCTACTGTCGATGCTACTGTGTTCTTTGGAAGTTAAGCCATAAAGGTGTTCCTTTATATAACTGTAAAGTATTTTTCTGTAAAGTAACGAAAGTTTCTATCTGGATTATGAATGTTAAAGTTGCTCTAACAAAAGAAATCTTTAAAATGTACTTCAAACAAAAGGTATCACTTCTGCACAGAATATAAACCAATCGATGAAAACAAGACCATTACTACTCTTTTTCCACTTATTTACAACCCATATTTGCCTAAATAGATCACACTAAAGTCGATATGTTTCCAAACAAACCAGAATTTGTAGCAATCAAACTGTGTTTATGTTTCATTAACTGACGTCATCTTGGGAAACTCGATTTCTGTGATATTGAAGACTGCTTTGTGGCAGCTCGTACAAAAATATCAAGATTTGACTCATTCAGCCCAAAAAAAATCCAGACTTTCTCAAGAAAGAGTCTTCAAGCCACAAGAAAAGTCTGAAATGTTGTGAAACTGATTATTGATCGTTTTTCCTGATACACGAGATTGAGTGTACAGACTGGATCTTGTGCACCAAGGCCTTAGGAATGTTAAGGAGTTAGAAAACTACACTATGTTTATATAAAAACTGTAGTTTTAGCCTCATGTCCTTTGATTCACCAGTTGATTTTTACGCGCACACTCGCTCATTCATTTTAACATGACACCATAATATGCAATATTAATTTGCTTTCAAAGCTTACAAAGCTTATTTGTGTGAGACACAAACAGTTTAATTTGAGGAATTTCTATAGATGTCATATACATAAGTAAGCACTAAACTAAATTTACGTGGGACGTATTTGTGTGTTTGAAAGAAGACTGTACCAAAAATGACTCAAGTAACGTGGATGAACTAGGTGTGATTGTTGTCTGTTTATTCCTGCGCAGGCCTCAGATAAAAGCACAGAGGTGCAGAGATTGTCTGGTGAGTCCAAAAGGCTTCGGACTGCCACAGAGGGAAACTTGTCCTCACAAGAAAATGACAACATGCTGCTTCCCCATGAAAGAGTGGGAAGTGACTTTTCCTGGCTCCAAGGCCAGAGCGAAGAGGACGCCTCAGCCCAAAAAGCAAAGGAGCTGGAAGAAGAGGAGTCATTCCTTTATGGGAATCCGCTGTGCTCTCAAAGCCAGCAGCTTGGGCCCCTGGTCTTGAGCTCTGGAAACCTGGTCCATCCCAAGCAGCCCCTTCAAACACACTTATTAGCATCCGCCTCCTCTTGCCTGGACAGCATGGAGTTTGAGAAAGTGAAGAACATTTTAAAAGGCCTAGGCACATCGTTGGACATGAGTAAGCCCACAGGGAAGGTGCAGAGACAGAAGGAGCAGTGTGCTGGCCGCCTCAGTTCAGACACAGCAGCCATCCTGGCATTACCGGCACTGGGAAACCCGGACGTACGACAAGCTCTGGAGTCTCTGCAGTTTCTAATCAAAGGTGAACTGCTTCTCACAGACAAACCAAAACAGTTGTATATGATAACTATAATCATTAAGCTCTACTTTTTTTTAATTTTTCAGCCTCCGGTATCTGTATACTTATACAGTAACGGCCAATACAGAATTTTCTTCGTCATGGGTTGCGCTCTGAGGAAAGAGAGCCACGGGGTAGTATGATACACCGTTGGCTTTTTATTTGGGTGTCATTGCGGGGGTCAGAAGTTTGTACGGAATATATTTTAGGTTAGAACAGCCGATTTCCATTGTTCCATTGTCCAGTTGTCACTTCATGTGACTCCACCAGGTGGCAGCAAGCCCATTGTTTCCCAACGTTGCTAGAGAGTCAGGTCATCACTAACACTGGATTGACACTTTGAAATCATTGTTTTATGACCAATTAACACTCAGTACATATCATAATACGGGTTGAGGTCCATTTTGCTGTTTTAATTGTATAAATGGGATAATTATGATTTTATAACAACAAAAGTACGGGAAACATCAAATTTTAAAATAACACCCCCCACAATTATTATTTTATTTTCTTCTGCCCACTTATTCGGGAATATTTCCCGGGGGCTCAGCTACTACTATTACTAATTCCAAACCAGTAATTAAATAAAAGTTAGTTATCCAAGTCACTGTGCATTATTATTGCAGTTTCTCACAAGACAAGTTTCTTGTCTTTAAAGAAGCCACTATATTACTGAAAATGACAGAGCCTCTCCTTCTTTCTCTTCCAACTGGACACACACATACACACACACACACACCTGACCGGCCCCCGTCTCCACTCAGCCAATCACCTCGCTATAATGGTATGTTCAGGTGACACAAAAGAATCGGAACAAACACAACGTCGACATCAAACCTTAACATTGCAACAATAACACAACTGCAGAGCGTTACATGGTTTTTGTAATTTTCTTTAGTGCAAATATATATTTACAAGAAGGCCCCCCCAGCTGATTGTAGGAGGAAACCAGAGGAAGCCCAAGAACTCACGGTGAGAATATGCAAACTCCACACAGAAAGGCCCCGGGCCATCCTTGAACCCACATACTTCTCGTCGTGAGGTGAGAGTGCCTACCACTGCTCCACTGTGTGGCCTGATGCCTCCACTTTGTTACAATTCTACTATTGTGGAATATTGAGTAGCGAGGAAATTTCCCGGCTGGACTTGCTGCACAGGTGGCATCCTGTCAATGTACCATGCTAGAATTCACTGAACTCCTGAGAGCTCACACTTTTTTTTTGTAGAAATAGGCTGTATGTCTAGGTACTTGAGGTCATCCACCTGTCATGGAAGTGATTGGAACACCTGAATTCAATGATTGGATAGCTGATACCTTTGGTAATATAGTGTGCATTCTTCAATTGTGGATCTGAAGTGACAAATATTATATACCTCTTGTGTCAGAATTGTTTTTGAGAGCTCTAATGAAGATAAGTATGATCAGGGTCATATACAGTTAAAGCATGGCTGTAGGGATGCCGTAAAATCCCAGGGCAAGTGTCCACTGAAGACTGATGTCTGCTCTTCAGAGCAGACATCAGTCCACAAGGGCAAATTGTAGGACCAGTTGATACTGAATGAACCAAATAACCATATATGTTTTGAAAGAAACCTATTTATATTTAAAAGCACATAACTGAACCAATACAAACAAATGTATACAAAATAAAGACAAAATAAAATATGTACATGTTAAATGTAAATAATTATGTTAAATGTGAATTATTTAAAAATGTTATACACAAATATTTACACCAAAAAAAATACAAGACAATGTTATACAACAACATATCGGGAAAAGAAAAGAAACATTTGAACAGTGGTCTTATTACATGACTATGCCATATTGTACAAATGTAAGCCTGAAAAGAGCATGCAAAACAAAAAAATTAGGACTACAATTGGAACCACTGTAATTTATAACAAAACATAGGATATATGTGTAACAGGAACATTATTATGCTCAGCATAATCACAGATGTTATTTACATAGCAATTTTACAGTAACAGAATTTACATGGAGCTAACCTGACAGTGTTAGGCAAGTTGCTTCCAAAATGTAGTATATATTAGTTACTGTCATTTGAAAGTAATTACTTTCATTAAAATATTACTGTCTCTGAATTTTAAATCATGACACTACTTTTGCATTACTTTTGAGTAATTTTCACCAAAATAGCCACAGAAATATGACCAGGCATTATAAGTAGCTGAAATGTAGTTTATTACAGCTATGATACATTCAGTAGAGGTGATGTAGTATAATGACTTGGCCATAAAAACTACTTACAACTTATAAAAGCAGAGTAAAGACTCATCAGTAACAACAAGCATCAGAATCATAAAAGCAGACAAAGGATCAGAGTCTGGTAAGTTCTAATTGAAAAGCTGCAGAAATGTAAAGTCTCGGCCGATTCTTATGAAACACAATAGAGCTATAGCCACCATAATGTAACCTGTAGCCTGATGACGTGACAAGACACACAATCTGTACATCCATTTTTTTTTTTTTTTTTTATTCGTTTATTATTATATTAATTCAAGCTCACAGCTCAAAGATAACATGCACTGAATGAACATAATTTATGATTTATCAACATTCACAAAGTGCTTTGAGGACTAGACCTGCCATTTTTACTCTATAATAATAGAGTATATGAATACATTGAGAGAAGTTCCATCAAAGCAGGTTTAATCATTTCATTCTTAAACTTCACACACAAACACACACAATAAATATTGTACATAACTTCACGTGACAAACGACACAAATAAGGTCCACACCAATATATCAATAAATTGTTCAGACTGTCACTTTAGGTATTGACAAATGGAAGGAAAGAAAAACAGGCCACCTGTTCACTGTTAAGGATTTATGTTTAAATTATGAACAAGCCTTGTTTTTGTTGTATGTAAGTAGGGATGGGGCTGATCTGATCCAGTATCGGTATCAAATTCCGATACCAACAAATTCAGGGATCGGAAATTTCCAATCCAACCTGCAGAGATGTCCGATCCATGAGCCACATCTGTGCTTTGCTCTCTGCTGAAAAGACTCCACTTGTGGTACTGCCAGGCTGGCTGGTCTGCATGTTGCAAAATGTGGAACAAATTTCCTGAATGGATGTGGGTCTCAATGAGAGGCAGAGTAATGAGTCTGGAAATCCATTCCACAGTTTGCAGCCAGTGAGCAGGCTAGTGTAGCAGCGGCGTGGCTCTCCAGTTTTCATGACATGTTGGCTGTTTGGATGTGTGCTCAAAACACCACGAAGCAACACAGAAATGTGCAATGTTTGCAGAGCCCTTTGTACGTCGAGGCAGCCGCTCTTCAGCTAGATGTTTTAAAATGCCAGGTCGCCGAGGAGAACAGCACTAAACATGCTTCTCCATGCTCCAAGTGATTCACACCTTTGTAAAGCTGCTTCCTACTCCACGCTAAACTCCCTGAAAATAGTCCCAGGCGCTAGAGCTGCATTGCTAAAGAATTTCCCCAGGGATTAATAAAGTGATTCTGAGGTTTGAAGGATACAACAAGTTTATTATGAGATGATGACGTCCCGCAGACCCCCAGATTGTCCAAATTGTACAAAAATAGTTTGTACTGCTTCCTTTTCTGACTTAATTCGGAAATCTGCGTTTTTGCACGGCAAAAAATAATCTGATTACTTCATAATGGAAAAAAGAATTATTGAAATAATAGTAGAGAACAGTCTATAAACTTGTGAATGTGTAAGGACTCATGTCTAATTTTCCTTTTTGGTGACTTTTTCTTTTGAACTTTTTTTCAATATTTTAGGTGAAAACTCTCTTTTTTATTACTCTTTCATAGCCACAAAAGACAAACGGGTTAAAAGTGAAGGCCTTCCTCAAACATCATCTGATGAATACAAGGTGGGAGATTTCCAGGTAGGACACATGAAAAAGAAGTGGCATGATTTTCAAACTGTGACTTGTTTCTCAGGCAGGTGACAATGAGCAGAGGAAACCAGAGAAACCAGACAGAATGAAGAAAATGGAATCTATGGAAAAAGAACTAGAGGATTTGTTAAAACAAGATGGTAACTTTTGTTTAAATTCATAATTTTCCTTCATAATGTTCACCCAATCAACGTGCTTCACTTTGTCACTGTTGTTTGTTTGCAGGACTGAGTTTTTTGACACCAGTCATTGGCTTTTATTGCCAGAAATGTGAGGAGTTCATAGGAGATTTTAATTCTGCTGAAAAACATTCCGTCATCCACAACAGCAGAATTTCTAGTAGTGTGAGTATCTACTGTCTTTTTCTCAATGTGGATAAATTATAGATCTGTTAATAATTTGCTGGTTATTTCATCAAATGTCCGACCCCTTGCTAGTGGACAACTCAAATATTTGCTAAATGAGTCGGTTTTCATGTACAAAGCTGCTCACCTCTCTCTCTGTCTATTGAACGTCAGTTTTAACTCACACGCACAATGGAAAGTTTGCCTAAATTAACTCAATAGGACCTCTTTCACCTTCACAGAATGACTGCCGCTACTCACTGTGATACCTGGAGACATTGAATCTGTATTAGATACCCATTGTAAATTCACAGAGCTGGATAAGAAAGCAAATATTAAGTTTTAAAGTAGCTTCTAATAAAAAGGCTCTCGTTATTGGGATTAATTTATGCTGTATAATTTCAGGAATCCTTTCAGTTGATTTCTGACCAGTAGCACTCACTATGTGTTACTTTCCCTTGATCGCTGTACATGTTTGTGTTTCGTTGTGAAAGAAAATATCAATTTCCACGAAAATCTATTCCAAGATCCTACATTGTCAATTTCAGTTGTCTCTTGATAAAATTGCTATTTGCCTACATCAGGGGTCGGCAGCCTTCAACATTAAAAGAGCTTTTTAGACCTATTTCCTGCTCAAAACAACACAACACAACACACAACCCCACCCGTCTTAGACCAAAGATTGGATCGTGCAAGAATCATTAGTAAAATCCGCGGTTGCATCTCAAATCGGTTGTAGGACATCTGAGGAAGCCCGCAACCACTATCAGATTGTGTCTGATATTTGTCGAGTCACAGAGGCAGCTGTGATCACGTCAGCTGCTGCTACCTGCAGCCTTCACGAAACTGATTTGTGTACATTGAGGGGCTGTCCACATGAGAACGCCAGTTCACGAGAACGCTGGGGCACCGTTTTTGGCCGATCATCCACACGGCGGTGTTTTAGTAGCCCGAAAATATATATATTTTTTAAACATGGGTCCCAGAGTGGGGGAATTTTAAAACCCCGACTCGGCCATGAGGTGTGGATGGCAAAGGCAATCATCTGTGGAAAAAAGATGACATAAGCCTCTCCTCCCCATCACGACTGCGATGTCATCCACAACAATGGCGGACTACATGATCCATTCAAGCTGCAGAAGCCACTGACGCTAGCAGGAGGAGAAGCAGGACCATAGACTTTATATAACTTGGAGTTTTCTAGAAGTCTATGAGCAGGTGTCTACTTCTTTAATTCTTCTGTGTTTTTGGTGGATTTAGTGAGTCACAGTGCCCTAAAGGTCTTGCATATGTACTAAATGCCCTTAAGCCTCATGTTGAGCCGTGTTAATTTTGACATGTGGACAGAATTATTTTTCAGAATGCTGGTTGAGAAAAATGATTGTTTTGGCTCGTGTGGACTGGGCCTAAGTGTGTATTTTTGGAAAATGAATGACCACAACAGTAGATGCTAAAATAAAATGCTAATAGATGCTGATAGATGCTAACAAGACTTGCTTGAAGCTCCCTTTGCAACATTACCCCCCAGGTTGTTGTTTCTCTCTGAGTCACAACCGCGTCCATATTTTCCCTGTCTTTTTTTGGTGGGTTTCTTTCCAAACACATCAATTCCACAACACTGAGGATCCATTCATGATTATTTAAATTCTTCTCATGTAGTGTGAGAGGCTGTGACTACTAACGATTGTTAAAATCTCGCAGTCTGGGGAAGGCTGCAGCCGCAACTTCCATGTTTGTACCACGAGTCTATGCCTGGAGTACTGTTGCATAATGACGTTGCATATCTGTGTCGATACGCGTTGTTCACAATCCCACCTACATGGTAACCATACCCTCTGTAGTGGGACCCCGCAACAGAGCTGGGTCTGGGTATGCTTTGCCTTACCATACCATCCCGGCATGTCTTTTAGTGCCCAGAAAAGCGCTATATAAAACCAATGCATTATTATTAATGTTATTATTTAATGTATTCATTTATTAGCTATCAGTTGCTGTTAGTTGTTTCTTATAACTGTTTAATGACTGTGTTCAGTGGGACATGAATATACTAGTGACATAATTGTACATTAAGTTTTTTGACCGATTAATTCTGAAAACTATAGTCTATCAAAGGGATTTACTTGTTTTGTTCTTGCGTGGATTGGAGTTGATCAGTGTGATTTTGTCCCGTGTTTTCTTCAGCTTTTTATTACTCATAATGCTAGTTGACTAAAAAAGATATTTTATTATTTTCTTTTAGCAAATACCACAGATGAACAAGGTTGGAAAAGACAGTGAATGGAACTCGCAGAATCACAAACACTCTCAGGTCTCAGAGAAGAGAGATCACAGAGATTATGGCCACCATAAAAGTTCAGAAGAGCAAAGGAACAGTGGGTTCAATGAAAACAGCCAGACCCACGAGAGAGAGCACAGAGGGAAATGTTACACCACTGACCACCAAGCTGGGAAGGAGACTATCTCTTTTAAAGAGGAAATGAAGAAAGAAAGGATGCAGATCACAGTGCCCTGTGGACGGACTCCTCCAACTTCAATTATCGGTGTCAACGACAAAGTGTCCAAGGAGCGGGGTGCTGGAAACCACTGCGCTGTCAAAGCAGAAGAACCAGAAAACAAAGAGAAGTCATCCAAGGAGAGCAGAGAAGGTAACAGTATCGCTAAAACTCATAGCAGCGAAAGTAGTGATGACAACAGTGAGAAATCCCCCAAATCCAAACGCATTAAAAAGAAGAAGAAGAAGGAGAAAAAAAAGAAGAAAGAGAAGGAGAAAGGGGATAAGTCGTAAGTGGTGTAACAAAATGCAATTGAGACTTTTCCATGAAACCACATTGTCCTCATTTATTTCTCCTTTTTGTTCTGACAGTTGACAGAGTTCACGCTTTGCTCTCCAGTACAATGAGGAGATTAATTGTCTTTTGTACAGAGCTGAGTCATACTTTTGAAAGTTTTCATCTTTTCTTGACAACAACGCTGTTTCCAGTTGACGTCGATGCTTCACTAAAATGAAAGTAAAATCCGATGCTTTTCTCAGCTGGCTGAACACAGACTACACAGGTGTGTGGTTTCTTTATGTTCTTACATCCTGATTTAATTCTTTTCTTTCAGAGGCAGAAATTTTTTTGTCAATTCATTTTTTTTTTTTTTTCTGAAAACCAACATCTTAGAGACATTTAGTGTACATCTGTTTTGGTTATTTTTTTATCTTGTTTCTTTTTTGAATTCAAAATTATATTTAGTTTGTTTTTAAAATGGAAAAATCTGAACTGAAGAAAACTGAAACGTACAATAAAATGTAATGTATTCTAAAAGGTTTAATGTTTTATTTACTGCATTGCTTCAATGTAACAAGAACTACAGCTCATTCATGCATTCTATTTTGTATGTTTTGAAATCTGGTGTCATGAGAAGTGTGGAGGTTTTTCCAGACTACTTTGTCTCCCTGGGGGAAATAAAGAAGATAGAAGGGAAATAATTTAGTCTGTAGGTGATGCTCACGCAAAACGGGGTTGGAGTGGCATTAAATGTTCAAAATCTATGTTGCCAAAGTAAATAAGTGAAATATGTACAATATATTACATATATTAATGTGTATATTAATGTATGTATATGTTCATCTCTGTCCCTCAGGAGGTGAGATCACAGATTTTGTTGCAGGAATCAAGCTAATTCACTTTTGTTTATGTGCGCTTATATTTTATTTTTACTTAAGTTCATTTATATTTTATAGAATAAAATATGAATCTGCCTTTTAAAAAAATTCTATTTTGGGTGTCTCCTCTTACCAACATTTTAAATTATCCTTTAAAACTCTAAAGACTACAACATGACTCCTTTAATAATTTGGTAATACAAGTATGTGAACTACACAATGTGTTCAGATGCAAGTTTCAGCCACAAAGTTATAAGTAATATTTTAAAACAATATGTTTAAATCATCCCTTATTATCCTTTATAACAGTAAGTCACGTAAATGTGAGTCCTATAGTTGCGCGTCCACTTGCTGGGGTTTTCCAGTAGTCCAAATCTGAACATCTTTCCAACTTTAGCGAAGCCCTGTATCCCTGTGCGAGAAACATCTCGCAGTTTGTGAAGGCAAGGGATCAAGCTCTCCTTCAGAACTTCACAGTACATGTTGGCATTCATGGTTCGTCAATGAGCTGAAAGACATCCTGTATTTGTACCCTACCTGATTCCGGCCACACACTTTTGATACCATCTGAACCAGTGGCAGCTGGTGGTAAATTTCTTAAGTGGGGCTTTTCATTATTATTTCATTATCAATTTCAGCCATTGTTAACTGTATTAAAATACAGTTTTCCTAAATACAGTTTTAAATACAAGCTTGCCTTTTTTAGATTAAGTGAGGCCTCACTGACGAAACATAATTGTTCTTTTAAACAGCTATTGAATAGAAACCACTTGTTGTTAAGACTCTTTTATTACTAACCTTGTAAGCAAATGCAAGCAGAAACTTCATTAGTCCTTTTAAGAAAAAGAATGTATTTCGGGGCTGGTTTATTTGAAATGACTGTCTGAGTTTAGGAAAAACATAATTATTATCAGGTATATTTTCAAACAACACATCAATCCATCTTTCAAAGCATTTTAGAATGCTATATCTAAACATTTGTAGACATTAACAAACTTGGACACATTTGCAAAATTCGAAACACATTTCTGTTTGTGTGCATTTAAAAATAGCTACAATGGAGAAAGTTGAACCTGCCTTTCAGCCAAATTTCTCATTTGAAAGGGTAAATTAGAAGAGATATACCGGTAATCTTGTTTGTTGTCATCTCAACAAGTCTTAGAAACACAAACCAGAACTGACTTTCCTTTTCACCCATTACGTCCCCTCCCCATTGACCAGCTGCTACTGTGTGACACTGCTCCAGTCAATTCAGTGAATACGCTGGGGACTAATCTGCAATTGTGTCCAGTGTCGCACTCCAGGGGGACTGATCATTTCCATACAAGCTGTACACAGATTATATTTTCTCTCCTCATTATCATCCTATTAAAAGATGTCATTAAATATTTTAAGAAGTGTGAAGGGTGCCCTTACTTTTGTGAGATACGAGGTGTGTGTGTGTGTGTGTGTGTGTGCGTGTGCGTGTGCGTGTGCGTGCATTGAGGGGGGCTCAAGACAAATTTTGTGTGAATACATATATATTTTAAAATGAGCTGCTGTGTCTTGTAATTATTACTGGATCTATAATTGTTTGTAAAATGCATGGATGATAGGTTGGGCCTACTGATAGTAACGTGGTGATTTAGACAATCTCTTTATTAGGGATATTTCGGGGTGATACATTGACCATGTTGGTCACACAGAAAGAACACGCAAACTCTGCACAGAATGGCTCTAGGGCCTCATTTATCAAACATTGCATTGGATTCCAACTAAAAATGTGCGTGCGCCCAAAATTTGAAAATGGTGCGCGCAAAAAAAAAAATCCGATCTATCAAACCGTGCTTACGCACATCTGTGCGCACTTTCCTTTGATATATCACAGTCCACCTGTTAGGTTGCGTAGTTCATATCCCGCCCTCAACACGCTCACTCTCTACCATAAATGGTCAATGCAAAGTGCCTTATCCATATTTTTGTATCTCAGACTGCTGATCGCTGGCATTTTATGCTAAATCCTGGCAAAAAAGATGAGGAAAAGGAACTTTACGGAGAGCGAAATAGTCATGAAGGAGGTGGAGGTCAGGAAATGATCTTATTTGGTGTTATTAGTAGTGGATTCACAAATAAAAGAAAAAAACCCAGCGATCAGCGGTCCGTCACCGCTGTAAATAGTGAGAGTCGCAGAGATCTGGCTGCAGAGATGGAAGAGAAGAGTCTGATCTGAAGCTGGAGGTTAGAGGAGAGTGATACTATGGAGGCCATCACCAAAAACAGCCTCTATAGTTGTGACGGCCAGCATGTGCGGCAGAATGTCACAGAGAGAAGGAGAAAGTTTTGGTGGAGCCACAGCTGAGACCGATACAGTCCAGTTTTATCTGTTTAATAAATGTATGAATTAAATGTTTGAAGTCAGAGGACTTTTTGTTGTGTCCTCAGTCACGGGAAATGGAGGAGGTGGAGGAATAGGTCGTCTGTCTGCAGCACCGGTGCGCCTCCCACCAGAGCGTCCAGAGTGGTGCATCCAAATTGCAGCGTTACGCACAAATGTCACCCCTCTTTTTATATGCTTGCTCTGAAATTAGACTGATCGTTACACACTTTGTCCCAATTGATAATCAGTTCTATCCACTGCTCTGTATCATTTGAAGTATGATATATAAACATTGTGCTGCTGATTCAGTAATAACATCCTGCTAAAAGAACATCTAAAACACTGCAGATTGGCTGTTTATGATTACATGGATTAAGTGTGATATGTGAAGACATGGAAATGTATGACATAAATCTGGCTTTAATTCTCCTCCTCAGAATCAGCCCCGCCAGGTTCCCCGTCTCCAAAATGTGCGTGTGCAAGGTCCAAAGTTTGCAAAACCGGTACGCACATTCTCCCGCAAAGTTTATTTTGTTAGATCACAAACTTTGCGTGGAAAGTGGCGTACGCATCTTTCAGGACCTGTTTTGTGCGTACACAACCTTGATAAATGAGGCCCCAGGGCAGTATTACAACTTCTCACTTTGAAAAGAAAGCGAGAACCACCGATCCACCGTGCGACCATATCTTGGCTCTGTGAAGCCCGGTTCATAGTGAAAGCCACTGGTCTGACCTGGACCAGAGGCCCTGCAGCAGAACGTCTGTGGCACGGCCTGATCAGGAGCTTTAGCTCCTCGACTGGCTAATGTTTGTGGCTGGACACATCTCAGATTTCCATGCAACAAGAAAACAATTCAACATGTCATTTACACAGGTTCTAAAAACTGGTCTTCGCACTTCGCACAAAACATGCATTTATACATTTAGAATGACCAAACATGCAACCAACAAGCAAGAACTCATAATTTACTGATTGCAGCCCTGTAAACCAATAAAGACACAAGTCAGCGGTTTCAGAAAGTGAGTCGAGAATTGGCTCTGAAGTGAATATTAGTTCTATTAATAGGTTCACAGCAAGTCTCAATGATTCACCTCTTGCCTCGTAAGGCAGGAGGTGTTTGCAAAATCTCTTTTAATCCCGATTTACTCCTGAAATGGAACATTAAGCATTCAGCACTTTGAGGGAGGAAATAGTCAAATGTTCAGATCCCCACAATCGGAAAAGGAAAAAAAGAAAAACCCTTCTGTGACTTTTCTGAATCAACCAATACATGGATTTTTCATCCTGTTACACAAATCTTCAGAGTATTGTTTGTAAAGGCGTCAGGGACACACCACTGTAACACTATTCCATCATAATAATGTTTCTTTCACTTCACACTGAACTTCGACTGGCATAGCACAATAGCTTTATAACCACACATTATGCCAGTGCTATTCAAGTAAAATTTGTTTGGACCAAATTTTTAACTCAAGGAACATGACAGATATGTTTGCGGCTCTAAAATTTCAAAACAAATCTGAACAACTTCTGAACCTTGTAAAAATATTCTCCCTTTTGATTTTGGTAAGATACCAAAGGTACATGCATAAAAGAATAAAGAGCTATAACTGAACAGATCCTGATGTAGAAGAAAGGCCTTCTCACTCTAAAATAATAATATAATAATAATAATAATCACTTTTGTCACATCTTAACCTGTCCTGTCTCAAATTTCATAGAAACAAAATGTACACAACTGTAGAAATAACTACAATATGTGACACAGAAAGCAGATGTTGGCCATGAAGTTGTCATCCACTTTGTGTTTTTGGTTGCCACTGAGGAGAAATGTTGTAATTTTCTCTTTGACATCACAGAAATTCTTTGGACAGCCACTGGATGTCTTCATGAAAAGGCGGGTCCTGGTATAATTTATAATATCATTTTATCATAATTTATGACTTCATCGACAATGGCCACCATACAAGCTTTCAGTTTCAGAGTCAGTAAATGGCTTTTTTTCTTCTTCACCAAATTCCAGGAAAGACAGAGTGTAGCAGTTGTAGCTCTCCCTGGAGCTGTGCATATCAGAGTACGGTTCCGGTTAGAGAATGCACTTTTACTGAGAAGATTCCTCATTCATCCTAAAAGTCAAGTGTTTTCCATCTACGTAGTGCCTCCAAACATTATAGTCTTTTAGCACAGTCACACACTCAGGGCAACTTAAACACATGGGTTTAGAGTTAGAACTTGCAGAGTACAGTAAACAAGTACCTCTGGACATGAGTAAATCACTGGTTTTCATCTTAAATATTAGTGTCAAAAAGGACATATTTTAAACTCAGTGTCTAGTAGAAATTCCATAACTGCAGTTCAAACCACCAGCTGGATGTCTTTAAAATAATTCACTGCTAGGCTTGGCTACTCAGTATATTCATTGTATTCAGTGTATTCATAATCTGAAAGATTTTCTGCAATCCTTACATTTTGACAAAGTTGGCTGGACCACAGGGTGGGGGGTTGGTTCTGGGTCATGCTGGGGGGTTGGTTTTGGCCCATACTGGGGGGTAGTGGTTTTGTACAATGATTTATAATAAACTTATAATAAATTGTGAACTACTTGATCTGACTCTGCGTATAGGTTCACTGCGATCCGTGACAGTTTATTCCTGTTAAAAGGGAGTTCCTTTCCATCATCTCCTGTGCTTGTTCATGTGAAATTGTTGAGTTTTTCTCTAAAAAAAGTGCCTTGAAATGATTGTGTTGTATTTGGTACTATACAAACAAAATTGAATTGAAATTGTATTGATATTACAGTAGATATCTACAGATAAACCATGAAGATTTTTTTAGGGACGTTTGGGCTGAAATTTATGAAAAATATTACAATATTATATCATGAAATAATTTCATGATACAGTGGATTTCATACAGTGGAGATTTCCTCTTGTCAAACAATTTATTCAATCGAAAGCCAAAAATATGATGACACCTCAGTCTCCTGCAGCCATTCCTTAATTATGCCTCATTCCTCAGCTGGAGCATTGTTGTCCTGTGTTGTTCATGCAGGGGCACAATGACAATGATGTTCTTCAGGTAGTGTGGGCAGGTGCCACTAATACTACTAATAAAGTGTAGGACAGTTGTGTATTGACTAGACACACCTGCTCACACTGTAACACCTCCACCTCCAAAGCTTCGTCTGGTGACCACATCGCATCTAAATGATGTCTCCAACATAATTTCTGCTCAAAGTGAATAGTCTTTCATCAGAGAACAGCATTGATGCCCACTGGTCCCTCATCCAATGTAAATGCACCACTGTCTAGTTGATCTTTTGTTTGCTGTGGTCTTGGTCTCATGGTGTCAAACTGTGAACAGCCTGATGAAGTGGAATGAAATGGATGAAGTGTTCTAATTGAACCAGGACATTTATTGGTCCTTTCATGGGTCAAATAGCTGTTGGAAATTTTGCCATTAAGCTCCTTGTTATGTCTAACAAAACATTTTGCAAGTTCTGCAAAAAGCACTGCAACATTAAAGGTGATGTGGTGACTTTTTTCTTTGGCTGATTCCTTTACTAGCTGCGAGAGGTTAGTTTTGGGTCCTGTAGATTGAATGATGCACTTTTATCCTATATAGAGATGCTGGATCCGGGATGCGTATTGATATGTATTTATTGTAGCACACAAACAGCTATCACAGCGGATGAATGGGCATGGACCGAGGGCGACATTATTGTCAGAATGAATACTGGATTAAATATTAATAAAACCAGTATATAAGGCAAAGCGGTCAACAAAATTGCAGTTACCCAAACTGCCTCTCTACCTTGCCCCAGGTGAGTGCACTTTTCAAGCCCCGTATCCGCCCCCAAAGCGCGCTCACACACGCATGCATCTACACCCACACAACAATACTCGTTCTTGCCACACGGGGCCAGCAAACACACACACGCATTCACAAAGTGCTCACCAGCCCCTAATCATTGACTGCTTTATGATGGAGACTCTGTTTACTGTCACTGGTTCACAATCAGTGGCCTGCCCACTGTGTCCTGTTAGTGGCCCATTCACAGTCCAGGCCAGTACAGTCCTAATAGCATAAGGCCCATCATTTACGCTGCGAATCACCTCCAGTGGCTCCATGGTTTTTGGGTACAATGGTTAGTATGAGCAGATCAATCTGAGGTAATGAGAGGTGCATAGGGTGTGGCCACGTTCTCAGATCTTTTTCTGTTCGTATCTTGCTTCGATATACTGGCATTGACTCCTGTGTAAATGCTCTTGACAAATTGAGGAAATCCTCACCATTTAGTGCAGCAATCTCCAACTCTGGCTCGCTGGTCACCACCTTTTTCTGACCCATCGTTCTGAGAAGAATATTGATCTTTCATCCAGTGAGTCAGAGTTTGTGCATTACAGCACGGGCAAACATTCCTCCTTGATTGGTGAGTATCTTTGCTCTTATTTCCAGACTGACATTTTTTCTTCATTGGGTCTACAGCAGTGGCGGCTCGTCAATAGGAGTTGCCAGGGCGTCGCCTCTATCAAAACTGCAGGAACGATGCATAGACACAATGTGATGGCCAGAGCCGTCTGTGTTCTTGGTTGGTTGGTGGTTGCTTTTGTGTTTTGCAGGTACTTCGCTCAAGCTGGAGTGGTTGCTGCTCTGCAGGGCCTTCTACCATTTGTTCAGGTGCTGATTGGCTCTCCCATTGGATGATTGGGAGGCTCCACGTCTTTGAAAACTGCTGGCCTGCTATACCTGGGAGGAATCCTTTAAAAGCAGACTTCCTCAGTTCCTACGGGTTGTTGGTGGTGGTCGGGTGTGCGCTGTCTCTCTCCCCCAGACAGCCCAACTCCTGCCTGTTCGTGTGTGCTCTGGCTCGCTTATCTGGACAGCTCAGCTCCTTCTTGTTCCTGTTTGGTGATCTTCTGTTTTCTTCAAAGCAAAGACCTTTGTTAAACACTTGAGCTTTCAGTGTCGCCTTCCCTCATTTGTTGTGGCCATAAACGAGCGGGCCATAACAACAGCAAACATATATTACAT